>CM021791.1:3025218-3070150 GCA_011076525.1 Nettapus auritus | reverse complement strand
TAGTACTGCCCATTGTAGAAGACCCTGCTGACCGCCCAGTGGCCGATGTCCAGGCTGCCATGGTCCACCAGCACCTCCAGCCCTGTGGGGTGCAGGAAGAACCCGCTCACATTCTGGAACAAGATGTACCAGGTGGCCCGATCTCCAGACTGGAAGCCACGTGGAGCAGCAGTCACCGCTGCCAGGCTGGTCCCGTCGTACTCCATCACCTGACGCATGAAAGATGGAGCTGCGGGGAACACCTGACTCTTAAAAAATCCTGCGATCTGTTGGTACTCAACAGCCAGCGTTGGTCTGCGGTGGTACGGCACCTTCCCCCCGTACTTCTGCACCGTGACGTCCCGGTGATACGTTGGCATTGGCAGAGGCCCCACCACGTACTCGGTGACGTTGGGGTCCGCCTGGTCACCGAAGTACAGCACGGCCAGAGCCTCCCGCGGAGGGCGAGCCCCCCCTCCATCCAGGAACCGCAGCACCTCCGCCTTGGCAGGGAGCTGCACATCCACGGAGGCGATGCAGTTGTCGGAGGGTTTGGCATGCGAGGCGTCCACCAGCGGCACCCCGAGATTGCCCTGCAGGTACCGCACCACCTGCGCCAGCTCCTCGGGCGTCAGATCGGCAAAGACCAGGCTGCGGCCGTCCTCCGGGACCTCGGGCTCTGGGGGCTGGTGTTGGCAGGTGCCGGGGGCCCGTTCCCTGGTCAGCAGCACGCAGACCAGGGCGAAGATTGTGGCAAAAGCCAGCACGAGGAGGATGAGCGCTGTTTTCATGTGCATGCCTGCTGCTGGTCCTCAGGCTTTTCCCGAGCAGGGTTTCTAACTGCTGCCTCTGTCCGTTTAGTGCTGCACTGGATGGATTAGCACGGAGAGCACAAAAGGCTGGGAGAGGCGAGGGGAGGAGATCTGAAATTCGTGGTGACCAGAAAGGGCAGACCTCACTCAGCTGCAGCCTGCTCTGAGTTTCTCCAAGAGCAGTGCCCTGAAAGAACCAGTGGAGATGCGGGGTCAGTGACTCAGACAAGCTTCACATCACTCTGTTACTTTTTCAGTCCAGCCCAGCTTCCTGAGGCTGCCTGTAAAAGCGAGGATCCTGCAGTCAGCCCAAGGTGGCTGGGACCACTGCGAGCCTCTCACAGGCTGGGAATTGTTGCCACACTGCAAATTTCACTTCTTTGCAACTCGCCGAATTTCCTTGTTTACCAGGCTGCTTCCTTGTAAACATCCCCCTGGCAGCACCATTTCAAGCTTGGAGGTGCGTTTTGTTTTACTTTTTAAAATCTTCCACGTGGAAGCCTTTGCTGAGAACACA
The DNA here is from genome assembly GCA_011076525.1 of Nettapus auritus. NCBI lineage: Eukaryota > Metazoa > Chordata > Aves > Anseriformes > Anatidae > Nettapus > Nettapus auritus. The sequence continues at coordinate 3,068,842 of CM021791.1, read as the reverse complement.
TCCATCTGTGTAGTAGTAGGAAAACTGGCAGGCACGGAGAGATGTAGTTCAGGACAAGATTCAGGTCCCAAGGCACTGCGAACAACTAGCCCTTAGTTTGCACCTCTGAACAGCCCTTAACTAATTAATCCCCCCGAATTCCACTGAAACGAGATCAAGCAGCTTTTGCCTCTGCCTCGAATTCAAACACAAACCGAGGCGCAGCTTCAGAGAAGTTCCCTCGAGGACAAGGCCAACCTTGTTCCTCCAGGAGACCCTCCCAAAGATCGTGAGAGCTGCCCTCAGCCGCTGCTGCTCTCGGAGCATCCCCGACAACCCTCGAGCAGCACTGGATGCTCCATCCCACCACAGACGAGACGCGCCGCTTCAGCCACGATCCCTGCCTGCCCCCGAGCTGGTGCCGAGAAGCTCGACGAATCCAAGAGAACCAAGGCTGGAGATTCGACCCAACGTTTCCACTCCAGCTGCCAGCCTCACCTCGCCTCACCCTAGCCTTCCCTTTCTCCTCTGTCAGAGTTTCCTGGTGGGAGACGGGCTCTCCTCCAGCCCGCAGCTCTGCCTCGCGTCCTTCCTCCGCCGTGCGTCTTGCCCTGGGCTCGGCGTCTCCTCGGCCTCGCTTAGCGGATACCACGCTGGCAGGCGGAAAGCCCCGTGGCTTTAGGACACTCTCCATTATCCTCACCACCATGGGCAGCTCTCAGCCTTCTTTAGCCCCAGCTGCAGCTGTGCAGGCAAGGGAGAAGCACGGTCGCTGTGCGTCAGCATGACTCGCATCTGCTCGCCTGCTGGTGCACCAGCAAAGCCCCTGGAGCCACGGTGGACCTTACACGGAGACGGAGAACGGATCGCTCTGCAACACGGACACAAGCAATGGGAAGAGACAGGACAGGTGATAAAAGAGCCTCGGCTACACAGAACGCAACAGATTTCAGCTTTACTCTGCTCTCACCGACTTTCCACCGGCCTCTGATGACAGGAGGAGCCTGAGCAGGACCAGATTGAGCACCCAAGTGTTGATTTCCAAGTCAGTCTTCCAACCTATGAGGTCAACAAGGCTTTGAGGGTTACTTGGGGTTAGGGTTGAAAGAAGAATTCCCTTCTGGTGCAAGCCTAGAGCACGGTACCCATGCTGGGGGTACCACCAAGCTGGAACTGCAACACAAACCCCGGAGGTTGCACGCACCACGTCCACGTTTCCTTGAAGTACAAAAGAACAGCTAATTTGCTTTTGACTTCGCCTCTTGGGTTTGCATCCCAAGGCCCTAAAAGCCGAGGCATACGCTGCAATTACAGCCTGTCATTTTCCGAGCAGCACGGCCGTAGTTTAAGAGAACTGGATAAGCTCCACAGGCCGAACGCTGCCCCGCAAATCACAACTCAGCCCTGCAGCCTGCCTGTCAGACGGCTGAAAATAAAGTGTGGGAACGCTTATTTCTGTGCACGCCGGGTATTTGGAAGGCAACAACAGCACAGAAGCCCCAACCTGCACTGACGTCCCCGTGACGAACGAGTCCACAGCGCACGGCCCAGGGCCGCAGGGTACAGCTGGCACCAACGAAGCTCCCCGTGCTGCCTCTGCCATGGGGCTCGCGTTTAATATCACGTTATTTAACGCGATTTCTGCTGTGCTTTTCAAGCTGAAGACTTTTTTTAAAGTCTATGACAAGAATCAGGCTGCGCTTTCTGGAGGCTCTGTCTCAGAAGAAACACAAGAGCCCTGAATCCGTCCCCACCTCGCAGCACAAAGCTCGGGAAGCTGAGCAGTTCCCTGAGCCTGCAGAGCCACGAAACCTGCATCGGTACTAAGCGACATCGGGGGATCTTGAAGGGCCACGCAGGAGCTGCTTGTGCACCTTCTCCAGAAGAAACCCGAGGCAACTCAAAGCAAACCTAGAATTTTATAAATTACACGTCTCGCCACCAGCAGCGCAACTTGTTTACGACCTGCTTGGTGCGCATACCTCGACTCAGCTCACCAGTCTGACTGCCCCGTGACGCTGTCCCGTACCCAACACGGAGCATTTCCATCCTCCCGCTGTTTATTTTGACTGTTTATTTGGCTGTTTATTTAGGTGCTGCCATTAGCACAGCTTCTGTTTGGTGAGCTGCCCGCGCCTCCCAAACAAAACAGGGTGGCGCTGAGCTTGCTGCGCTTCGCTCATGCAGAAAGGTGGAGGTGGCAAAAAAATAGTCACCAAAAATTATAGAAACCCAAAGCAGAGACAGGCAGCCTTCGGCTCAAGGAAACTCTGAGTCAGCGGCTGCCATGCAGCTGGGTAAGGAGTACAGTAGAGAAAATCCCTTGCCAGTTCTCCTGCTGTGAGCGCGAAGCTGACGCCAAGCCAGACCTCAGCCCCTGGACTACTCCCCCACCCTCACCTCGTTTGGTCAGCTTGTGTAAAGCATTCTGGTGGAACCTGCTCGACCCTTCCTCACGCTGGCTGCACTGTTTGTGTCCGCGCACAACCGCTGTGCTTTTATTCCCCTTCCAAAGCTTTAACCTGCACTGCAAATACAGGCTGCGACGTCTCCAGAATTGGGATTAGAGCCCTGACAGCGTGCTGCTGCCACTCCTGGAGGGCAGAGCGGAGATCTCTGCAGCGAGGGGTGAAGATCCCAGAGAAGAAACCCTCCCCTGCTCCTGCAGATGGACCACGCTCCCTGTCAACACCCAGCACAGCAGTCCTGGGCGCTCCATCCCTCACGGGGCTCCTGCGTGCCCCCTTCCTTCTGGCTGCGGCGAGGAGGTCTCCATGCTGCTGCACCACGTCGAGTCCTGCCCGCAGCAGCCCCTCCAGCTCCGGCTGCAGCCTCCCCAGCCCCAGGGACCGGTGTTTTCAGCTCCATTCCCACCTTCCCTGAGCAGCAGGATTTGCCCACGCCACAGGAAGCACCATGAGGCAGGAAGCGGCCATCCACAGGCTGCTGCTCCGAGCAGGAAGATTTCGAGGTGGCCAGGCCAGGGCTCACCGGGCCACCCGCAGCTCCTGGGGCCGATCGTGGGCCCCATCTAGTGGCACCCGAGCCGGGGAAGGGACAGATCCTCCCCGTCACAGCGCGGGCTGAACACCAGCAGCTGGCAGAAGGGTGCCAGGGGAACACCACTGACACGAAGCTGAAACAGCGCAGAGCATCCCTGCGGCGCTACATGCCGGGGGATGAGGCAGCGAGAGCAAGGACATCCCCCTGAGCAGAGCAGGGGGTGCTTTGGCTCACGGAGATTAGGGAGAGGAGTTTCCTTCGGCAGCAGGTGAGTATGGCAGGTACCGGGTGAGGCATTCGGGTGCCTGCCCCACACAGCAGGGACGTGGGAGCAGCCCCGCTGCAGCTCGTGGAGCAATATCATGCAAATCTGTGTGTGACCCGACATGGCCCGAGTGCGACACGCAGGGCGAGGACGGGACCGATCACATCAACCCCCAGTCCCCGGGCCTAACGTAAGGCATGTTAAAGGGCTAGGAAGGACCTACAGAGCAACACACGGCAGCGTACGACAGTCAAAATGAGGAATGAGAACGCACGGAAGGAGCGATTGGATGGGAGAAAGGCAGGACTGAGAACAGACACGGACATGGCACAGCGTGAGAGAGCTCGGTATCACAGACAAGGGGCTAGCTTAAAAGAATTCAAAGTACCTTATTTTAATTTCTTGACATGGTAAAAGTTTACATACTTTCATCCGGCAAAGAGAGCCCGACAAATTAAAAGGAATCGATACAAAGAAACACAAGGGGAAGTGCTGCTCCCAGACAGCAGCAACAGCGCAGTTGGTTTGTTACTGAATATTTATTAGTGGGAAGACTAAGAGTTGACTTACTACAAACAACAACAGAAGAGTCTATAGAAAGGGCCAGCGACCCTCCACACTCCGGGCAAATCCCTGGGAAACCAGCAAGAGACAACATGGCTCTTAGATGTGGAAGCGGAGGAAACAAAAACGAAGTAAATAAAAAAAAAAAAAGAGAAGGGGAGAAAGTTCATTCCATTTGTCACTGTTGTTACACTGAAGTTAACACAACTAGGAAGGCTACTGCACAATAAGAATATACGGGTGTAACAGCGAGACCCGGGAAACAGCGAGGTTCCAGAAACAAATGATTTAACGTTCCCTGAATGCGGGACTGAAGTAGAAATACTATAAATTAAGAAAATTTGGGAGCCTGCAGCGTTATGGGACCACTTCCCACACACAAAAACTGACGCAACACAACCAGTCATTTCCAAAGGGGTTTGTAATGGACCATGAAACGTTCCAGTGGCTTAGAGTCGCCAGGCACGCAAGGGTGCCCTTTTGCAGGGGAAAGACTAAAAGGTTTGCAGCGGTACCGGGTGGGAATTGGCCATCCTCACCCCGAGCACCGGCAGTCGGGGCTGGCCTGCTCCTCGGGAAGCACTGCCAGGAGACAGCGGGTCGCAGTCTGACCACGCGTGGAGACTGCCACGGGTTTGGTATCAGACCTCCGGCCCCTCCCTTCTCTCGGCCTGGGCAAAAACCACTTGGTGCTGAAGGGACGCTAGGGCACGGGTGGAGTAACGTTGGTTTTAGCCGTGGAAGTGGCTCCAGGCAGGTTGCCAACAGCAGCAGAAGCCACCTGAGCTCGCAACCAGCCAGTACAGCGAGCAGCCCCGGCGACAGGCACCACCTCGAGCTCTGCGCTCACCTGAGCAGATCTGACGAGGCAGAGGCAGACGAGGCAGGCTCTACCCAGTCAGAAAAACGCCAGGAAATTGATTACAGACCTCGAGGTGGTGCTGTGGCCACCAGCCCAGCAGGGGCAGGGTCCCCTGTCGTTGCAATTAAGTCAGTGCAGAGCATTGGCAGAGGGGCTGAGCTGCAGCCAGCAGGGACGAGAGCCGGCTTCCAGCCACCGCACCGCCACCCGGGCTGGGGCTCGCGCTGGTCTGCCCCGCTCCCAGAGACCCCCAGGGAAGCCTCCAGCCAAAGACGGGACAGGACACGGGCTTGGTCTCTACTGTAGTTCCTACTAAGGTAGGAAGAAAGGCATGAAGGAATGATCCTGCCTGGCTGGTGCTCTCACTCTGCAGTAGCCTCAAGGGCATCCCAAAGCAGCAAGGCCGTTTCGTTACCGGTTACTAGAGGGAGGGAGAGCTCCTGAGACCTGAATAAAACCAATCACAAAACTAGGCGAGAATTTCTTTAGATTTTAACTAAGAATGCAATACTATTTCCAGCCAGTTTCCCATCTCGATAGTCACGTAACAAACCAAGGCAATGACGGTCTTTAGTTGACTGAACAGTTCTCAAGTTCAAACGTTGACACTTAATAGAGGGTCTCAGCATTGCTGCTCCGAGGCCTCTTGATCTTCTCAATGTTTTTAAGGATCATGTCATGCAAAGTGACCTGCAGAAAGGGAGAACACAACTCAGAAAAGAAGGGGGAAGGAAGGGGGAGAGTCCTTTAGCGCTCTGCTTTCACAAGCACTGATTAGAAGAGCGGCACTGCTCAGCCTGGCACTGCTCTCAGCGCCTGCCTCACGTATCTAACACAAAAATCATCTCTAACATCAAAAAGAGCCTAGGAAGGGTTTGTACTGCCTGCAGGATTTAGGATCGTGGGTTCCCACAGGAGTGGAAGGAATATTTTGTGCTAGACTCCTGTGAACGCTCAGCTGGAAACACCCATGTGTTTCTGGAAGGTGGCGGGGAGGCAGCAAATGCTGAGCTCTTCTCGTCAGAGCCAAATCAGACCGGGCGCAGTCACAGGGAATGGGGAAAGCAGCAAAAAGGATCAGAAGGGCTCTCTAAATTGCCACGCAGGAAGCCAGGGGGAGCTCTGGCTTTGCACTTACATATTGATTCCTCAGCTCTGAAATGATCAGGCGCAGACTAATGTACTCCTTCTCGTCGATCTCCGTCACCGTGCGGCGGTAGTCCTCCTACAGAGAGCAGACGCGCGGCTAAGCGGCCTGAGGTCAGGCGTGGCCCTGCTCAGCAAGCCAAGGTCCTGCTCTTCACAAAGGAACCCCCCCACTTCTCTAATGCACGTTCTGCATCCTCGTACAGCCCCCCATTTCCCACAGGACCCTCATCTCAAGGACAGGGACAAGTGGCCCAAAGAGTCCCAAAAAGCAGCGGCACGTAACGCGCAGAGCTCCGCTTCCCCGTCTACTTACCACGTGAGGGTACTTAGCTATTTTGGAAACCAACTTTGCTCTTGTGATATAATATCTGGTAGGAAAACGGAGAGACTCAAAGTCAGGCAAAGAGCACCAAGATTTTTTCTGGCCCAGCCAGCCCAAGAAAAGTTGGGGCATCTTCCCCACGAGGGCTGCTTTTCCCAAGAGGACTTCCCAAAAAGCTCAGGTCTTTCATACCTAGAAATCTGGTCCAGGTAGGATGCTGCCTCACTCTCCACGGTTCGAAGCTCAGCAACTGTTTCCTCCTGCAAGGGAGGACAAAGAAGCCTTATCATGAGACTGCAGCCGGCCTTCAGGGCTCTGAAAGCAACCTGGTCTTGGTAGTTCCACGTCAAGCTCAGATTCGGGTTTTAAAACCTAAACCAGCCCCGTGACTGCAGGCAGACGCCATCAAACGATTCAGAGGAAGCCCAGATCCACGTCCCTGGAGCACAGCTCCCTGCTGCAGCAGGGCTTGCAGCCGGGGGTGCCTCACCTGAATAGAAACACCGAAGTTGTTTCCATCTTCTATCCTGGGGATGAGGAGCTGCACCCACATTTTGACCTGCAGCGGAGAGATCACAAAACAGATCAACGCCGGGATCTCCTCAGGGAGCTCTCTCAAGCCCTCTAAGGCCCTGCCTTTGCCACGCAGCTCGTGGTGAACCCCTACAGGTCCTTCGTGCTCACGACACTTCTCAGAAGATTGTTTCCCTCATGGCTGGGAGGCCACACAAGCCAGCCGGTGTCTGACTGTGCAAAATGAGGGTGAAGAAAGGCCTCGGGGAAGGAGCCTGCGTAACAGACATCCCCCTCCTCCACGACGTGTGCTACGGAACCCCCGGGGGGCTCCAAAAAAGAACACCTACCTCCCAGCCACCTCTAGAACGTGATATGAACCCCACGTCTCATTCACAAAGGCAGAGGGCTCCAAGCAGCTTTGCCTCGCTAGGATCAGAAGCCCTCTGGTGTCCCCGCTGCCCCAGCGCCGAGCTGCAGCCCGCACCCACCGTGTTACACTTCTCGATGAGCAGCCTGATCTCCGGTTTCACCTTCTCGATGATGTCCACCAGCTGCTGGTTGCTCTTCAGCATCCCGTTGGGCATCACAAACACTTTGGTACCTAGGGTGGCAGAGGAGACAGACACCTCCCGTCAGCCCCACGAGGGAGCACGGAGAGAGGAGCATCTCCTGTGCCAGGAGATCCGACCAGGGATCCACCCGAGCTTCTCGCCTCCCGTAAAGGCTGGCAGCAGGCCCTGAGCCAGGCTAGAATTAACCTGTGAGGGAAGGGAAATCGGGCACGGGACGGCAGCGATTATCACAGGAGGAAGAGAGGAAACACAGAGCTTAGGTAAGGACCGGAGAGCTCCGTGCTGCCAAGGCTAGGCACAGAGGATTTTCCCGGTGCACGTGTAAGAGGTGTTTCTGCCTCGGCTTAATCCAAAGCCTGGCGTCTGCCTCCAGGTGAGGAAAGCTCCTAGCACAGAGCCACGGGGAGGCCAGCTGCCTGTCAGCAGGCCAAGCTCAAGCTAGCGCTACTTAATGCCCATCAGAGAAATCCAAACGATGCTTTGAAGAGCTGGAACCCGACTCCAAGTAGCAGAACATCCGCAGGCCAGGCCCTGAGCTGCCGGGACAGGTCTGCATGAGCAGCAGCCGCTGTCAGGACAGGGAAGTGGGGGCTCCAGGGATTTCATGGCCCTAAAGCGAGGCGCAGGGGGCAGGGAGCAACAGAGAGGCTTGGGGACTCTTACCCTGAAAGGTCTCTTCGCGGTCTTCCAGCTTCCTCTTTTTCATATTTGGCTAAAACACACAAAACGTTTTACTCACAAACTTGTCGTCAGCTACCAAAGCATCGCAAAGGAAATAAGGGGAACGTCAGCATTTCTGCTGGGCTCCTGGTTTCTAAGAACCCTTCTTTAAAAAGAACAGAGGGCTGCGAAGTACAGCTTCACCTCCAGCAGACCTCCCAGGCTCCAGAGCCCAATTTCTAAAAGCTTCTGGGAGAGCCAGGGCCTGCTGTTAAACACAAACATCCTAACCCCACGCAGAGCGGGCCATGCAGTTTTAATTATGGGCAGCGGGGATCTCGGCCAAGAGAGAAACCTTACCCCGTCCAGTCCGTCGTGGCTGTTCGTGAGAAGAATCGGGTCAGGCACAGGGAGGTTCATGTCCGAATGGATCTGGGTGAGATCATGAATATTCAGGATGGGCTCCTGGAAAACAAGGCAGGTTCGGTATTTAATGACGAGTTAACGACTCCTGGAACACCGCAATAAGGCAAGAAAAACTCGCAGATCTCTCATTGAGCCAACCACGAAATAAGAATGAATGAGGAAAATATCTGACAATAGGCGCACAGCGAGGCCTCCCTCTGGCCCGGATTAGGATCAAGGCCATTGTCTGCGCACGCTGAGCCCCGCAGCATCACCAAGGATAGCCCAGAGACGCTGAGTATGTAGGAAGGGTGAGCGTGCTGATCACACAAAGAGAACCGGAGAAGGAAGCACCCCCTCTAGAGCTGACAGCGCTCAGTGCATGCCGGCAGCTGAGCCGCTGCTTCATTTCTTTGTGATGGGGTGAAACGCACAAGGAAATGCACGGGAAAGGCCTGTCCCCGTCAGCGTGAAAATGAAAAGCAAGGCAGAAGACAACGTGTATCTTACTTTGAGGAACCCATCGAGTTCTAACAGCTTCTTTGGGAAAAAGTTTGCCACCAGATCTTCAGCCTGAGAGAGAAAGAACAGACGGTGAGGTGAAACAGTACCACAAAGAGACAAGAACACCGGGGAAATCGGCTGCCCCAAGTCAGGAAACAGAAGAGAACGAGTTCTGCCAGGAGGCCTCACACAAAGCCAAAGGGGAAAGATGTCGGGAGAGCCACGGGGCTCTAAAACCTTGTTTTGGTCACTGGCTGAAGCCCTGAGAGCTTCTACATTTACAGAAGGGACTCAAGTCACAGCAGAGCGCGTCGGGAAGATGCGCCCAAGCAACCTCTTTGCCCTGTTACATCCCAGGGCAGCGGCAGAAGGACACTCACCTCGCTCGTGATCCTCTCCCTGAAGGAATCGACCTGTGAAAGAAACGAAGCAGTGGTTAGGAATCGCTCCCAAAAGGAAAAGAAGGAGAATGAGGGCTTAACGGAAGCCAAGCGCTGCTCTGTGTGGCGGTGGAGATCGCCCTCAGCCTGAACCTTGTGTCTCTCCTTGCTTTTATGAGCAGGGCCGAGCTGGGGAAGCCCCTGGGTGGGATGAGAGGAATGTATGGCTTGGTATCAGCTGAGCACCACTCTGTGTGGCAGCAGAGAGCACCCTCAGCCTGAACCCTGGGCTTCTCCTTGCTTTTAGGAGCTGACAGACCTCCCTCAGCCTGAACACTGCCCTTCTCCTTTGCTTTTAGGAGCAGGTAGACCATTCGCAGCCTGAATCTTCCATTTCTCTTTGTCTTTACAAGGCAGGTACACCACCTTCAGCCTGAATCCCGGGCTTCTGCTTGCTTTTAGGAGCAGATAAACCTCCCTCAGCCTGAACCTTGCATCTTTCCTTGCTTTTACGAGCAGGCAGCCCACCATCAGCCTGAACCCTGGGCTTTTCTTTGCTTTTAGGAGCTAATAGACCACCCTCAGCCTGAATCCTGGGCTTCTCCTTACTATTATAAGCAGGTAGTGCACTCAAGCCTTACATCTTTCCTAGCTTTTCTGAGCAGATAGTCCACTCTCAGTCTGAACCCTGTGCTTCTCCTTGCTTTTAGGAGCAGGTAGAGCTCCCTCAGCCTGAACCTTGCATCCTTCCTTGTTTTTATGAGCTGATAGACCACCCTCAGCTTGAATCCTGCATCTTTCCTTGCTTTTCTAAGCAGGTAACCTGCCCTCAGCCTGAACCCTGGGCTTCTGCTTGCTTCTACGAGCAGTTGGACCTCCTGCCTGCACCTTACATCTTCCCTTGCTTTTCTGAGCAGGTAGCCCACCCTCAGCCTAAACCTTGGGCTTCTCCTTGCTTTTAAGTGCAGGCAAACCACCCACAACCTGATCCCTCCCTCTCTCCTTGCCTTCACGAGGCCGGCACCTCATCCTCACCCTACACCTCTCATCTCTCCTCCTTTTTCCAAGCAGGGCCTTCACCGCGGAAGCCCCACGCGGGACGAGACGAAGCCAAAACCACCCAGCCCTTCCGCTACCCGCACGGGCCGAGCTCCGCAGAGCTCAGAACAACGACCCGGAGGGGGTAAAACACCCCCGGGTGCGACTTAACCCAACCGGGGCCCCTCAGGGGAGCATCCACACAGGCCTCAAGCCCGCCGGGGCCGTTGCGAAGGTTGCTGGAGGAGGAGCGCACCTTGAGCTTCACCTCCGGGTCCACCTTGAGCAACGAGGCCATGGCGGCGGGGCCTGCTCCGGGGTCTCGCTGCGCCGCGGGGCCGCGCGCTCTGCAGCCGCCGCCACCACCGGCTACCGCAGCGCCGCCGCCGCCGCCGGAAGTGAGCTCGGCGCGGCGCGGCAGCCAATGGGAGGGCTGGCTCGCCGCCCACGTGATCAGGGAGAAGGGTCCTGGTAGAGTGGAAATAAAGAGGGAAATGGGTGTGTGGGGGGGGATGGGGTATTACGTCCCTGCCAGGACCTGGAGGGGAGGACTGGGTGGGTTGAGGGCGGAAGTGGGGAGAGGAAGTGGGTGAGGAGAGGGGCGGAAGTAGGTGGTGAGAGAGGCGGAAGTGGAGGGCGCTTCACTTCCGGCGGCGGGAGTAATGGCGGCGGTGGGAGCGCGGCGGTGAAGGGAGCCCGGCGGCAGCAGCATGGAGGGCGGGAGGGCCGGTGGCGGCTGCACCACGCAGGTGAGCTTCGTGTGCCAGCGCTGCAGCCAGCCGCTGAAGCTCGACACGTCCTTCAAGATCCTCGACCGCCTCACCATCCAGGAGCTCACCGGTACCGGGAACGGGGGCTCCGGTGGCGGCGGGGAGGGGGGAAACGGGAACCGGGCCAGGCCTCTGACGGCTCCTCGCCCCTACAGCCCCCCTGCTCACCGCTGCTCCCGCCCGGCCCGGGGATGCGCAGGAGGAGGAGAGCAGCGCCCTGAGCGAGGTACGGGAGGGGGGCACCGGGAGGAGCGGGGGAGGGGAGGGGGGGGAGCCGCCGGGCCCCGGTAACGGAGGCGCCTGCCCCCCTCCCAACCCTCCCGCAGGAAGGCTTCGCGGAGAGCCGGCAGGACGGCGTGTCCAGGAGGTTCATCCCGCCTGCCAGGTACGGCCGGGATTGCCGGTGGGGAGCCCCCATACCGGGCACCGGGGCTGCGGGGGGGAAGCAGTGGGCAGTGTCCCTCACGGGGTGCCCCCGGTTTTGCCCCCGTTTCCCCTGGTTTTCCCTCCCTTTCCCCCAGTTTTGCTCCCCCGGTGTATTTAGGGCACCGTTTATCCGTTGTGCGCTTTGGCTGAGCACCAAAACGCTGCCCCCGCCTTCCCCCCAATAAATCGGGGGCGTTCTCCCCCGACTCCCGCGTCCCGGTCGCACCCGGCTGCCCCGAGCCCACCCCCGCACTCAATTCCCGGTGAAATTCTTCCCAAGAATGATGTCGACGGAAAGCGCCAACAGCTTCACCCTCATCGGAGAGGCGTCGGATGGCGGCACGATGGAAAACCTCAGCAGGAGGCTGAAGGCAAGTCTGCGAGGGGGGCGAGCTCGGGTTCCTTGTCAAAATTCAGGTCCTCGTGAACGTCGCCTTTCCTCGACGCTCCACGAGGTGAAATTTGTTGCGTGACGGCCTTTGAGGCGTTTTTCTCTGCGAATAGTTAAATAAAGCTGGTTTAAAATCAAGGCTTGGCTAATTGAAACCCTTCTGAAAAGGGAAGAGGCGCACGTCCGGCTGTCGGGGGGCAGCCGGCAGCTGCCTGGAGCTCGCGGGGGGATTTCTCCGCAGGTCACCGGCGACCTCTTCGACATCATGTCGGGGCAGACGGACGTGGATCACCCCCTGTGCGAGGAGTGCACGGACACGCTGCTGGACCAGCTGGACACGCAGCTCAACATCACCGAGAACGAGTGCCAGAACTACAAGTGAGAGCGCGTCGTGCGTGGCTTCGCGCCCGGGGATTTCGGGACCGCGGGCGGGCGCCGAACTGGTCCCGTTGGAGAGCGAGGGCGTGAAGGCAGCTGCGGGCTTCGGTTCCGCGGTTAGAAACGGGAGCTCCTGCTTTTGAGGCTCGGTTTTATTTCTGAGCGAGGAGGAATCGTTATTTCTGGGGATTTGTAGCCCGTCGGTCACAGCCGCCACCTGCCCGACGGGCCGTTTTGGCGGCGCCGCGTGATCCGAGCGTTGCGCAGAGTTACGGGCGGGCAGCGAAAGATCTTTGGTCACCGTCTTGTTCCTCTGTGCTCCTGGCTCACAAGGTGGTGCCAAATTAAAAATGGAACGAGGATTAACCCTCGGCACAGGCAGAGCAGCTTCTGGCGGTGCTCGTGCCCGGGCGCGCGGTTCCAGTGATGCTGTAACTGCCCTCCAGGAGGTGCCTGGAGATCCTGGAACAAATGAACGAGGACGATAAGGAGAAGCTGCAAATGGAGCTGAAGGAGCTGGCGCTGGAGGAAGAGCAGCTGATTCAGGAGCTGGAGGACGTGGAGAAGAACCGCAAGATCGTGGCCGAGGACTTTGAGAGGGTCAGGGCGGAGGCGGAGCGGCTGGAGCAGGAAGAAGCTCAGTGAGTGAATTACGCGGCGCGGATTTCGGGTAGCAGATGGCTGAGATCAGAAAGGGGAGGGAGCTGTAATTAATGCCCCAAACCAAACGGCTTTACGCTTTGCCAGACTGAAGTCTCATCAAAAAAAAACCCAGCGCCCTAGTTATTACCACGTGAGCAATCGTTTCCGTTCCTGTAAGCCTCGTACCCGGCGGCTCGGGGTTTTCTTTGAAGGTATCAGAAGGAATACTGCGAGTTCAAGAGGCAGCAGCTGGAGCTGGACGACGAGCTGAAAAGCGTGGACAACCAGATGCGCTACGCCCAGATACAGCTGGACAAGCTGAAGAAAACCAACGTGTTCAACGCCACCTTCCACATCTGGTAAGGCGGGCCGGGAACGTCGCCTCGGCTCGCTACGGTTGGCGTGCTGCCGGCCGTCCCCGCCCCGGCGCTTATTTATAACCACTCTTATCGCAGGCACAGCGGTCAGTTCGGCACGATAAATAACTTCAGGCTTGGCCGCCTCCCCAGCGTTCCCGTAGAATGGAATGAGATCAATGCGGCCTGGGGGCAGACCGTGCTGTTGCTGCACGCCCTCGCTAACAAAATGGGGCTGAAGTTTCAAAGGTACGAGCGATAAAAGCCGCGTTTCCCTTCCGATCCGGGGGAAGGAGTTGAAGACTCACCCTTGTCTCCTTTCAGATACCGCCTCGTGCCGTACGGCAACCACTCCTACTTGGAGTCCCTCACGGACAAATCGAAGGTAAGATCCTGCACGAGCTGGAAAAAAAATGACCTTGCGTGTCTCAGATCCGTGCTGAAAGGTGTAGGAGACCGAGACTCCGCTCCCGACAGCGCACCTCTGTGGATTTATGCACAGGGGATCTAGTGCCCCGGTTTCTCCCCCAGGATCTCACCCCACATCCACCCACTGCCGTCCAGGAGCTCTCAAATTACACAGAGCAACTGGCCAGAGGAAATGAACACGTTTGGGAAGCCCGTTGGTGCTCAGGAACCCACGTTTTCTCCTGCTGACCACCAGCACTCATTCAGCAGGCACAAAACAAGCAACGCCTGTTACACGCCACAAAGCATTTTAAGCGTCCCGTGACAAATTTAAATCTCCTACAGACTAAAGATCTGCGACGACAGCGTCTAAAGGGGAACACTCAGGGTGCCTGAAGCTGATCTCTTTTCCAGGAGCTCCCCTTGTACTGCTCTGGAGGCCTGAGGTTCTTCTGGGACAATAAATTCGATCACGCCATGGTGGCTTTCTTGGACTGCGTGCAGCAGTTTAAGGAGGAGGTGGAGAAGGGCGAAACTCGGTTCTGTTTGCCGTACAGGTGAGTGCTGCCCTGTTCCACCTCCAAGTAACGCTTCGCCCGCTGTCCTACCCGGGGCTAGCCCCCAGCCCCGCTTGCTGTTTCTGTCCCGGGTGCTCTGCAGCTTGCAGGATCACCACGCCTGCTCTTATTTCACTGGGATTTCAAGCTAGTTCCTCACGCCAAAGCCTGAAGCTTGCTAGATTTCTTTTAAAATATTCTTACGTAGAAGTTTCTGAGGATCAGATTGAACATTTAGTACTCATCCCCTTGAAATGAAATGCTTGCTGTGCTGATAAACTTTGTGTGTGACGCAGGATGGACGTGGAGAAAGGCAAGATTGAAGATACCGGCGGCAGCGGCGGCTCCTACTCCATTAAAACGCAGTTTAACTCCGAGGAGCAATGGACAAAAGCGCTAAAGTTCATGTTAACCAACCTGAAGTGGGGTCTCGCCTGGGTCTCGTCCCAGTTCTACAACAAGTAACCACGGCAAGAACTCGTCCTGGCGGCCGTGGCGTCTGCGTTCTGTTGGAGAAGCTCCAACCACGATGTCTCGTAACGTTAACCCGTACAAAATGTTTACAATACCAAAAATCCACAAGCCACTTTATTTAAGATACCGTTATGAGGAGTAGTATAGAGCAAAGCAATACGTAAAGTTCTATCACTGAGCTGAACTGAGTTGCAAACAATAATCAGCTGTTAAATAGATGCTGAAGTGGGGGTTGGGGGTCCTGGAGATAAGTTATTGGCAAAATTCACAGGGCCAGCGCCGTCGGTGGTGCTCTGTGACAGCCTAACGGGACGCGGGGGTTAGGAAAGGAAAGTTTCTAACACGGAATAACGTGGAAGAACTCAGAGGGTCTGTTCGGTCACTGCAGCTTGAAATAAAGTATTTTTTAAGTCGTATCGGCACTTCTTTTTGCCACTGAGCTTTACCAGGGTTTGATACTCTTCGCCGGGATACAACGGGGGGGTTTTGTTCTTGCCACAACGCTGGCTGGCTCGATCGAGGTAAGAGCACGCAGGATTCGGAGCACTGGAAAAGAAGAACGTGAACACGCAGCCGGGCAGAAAGAATTCGGTTTTAAACCAGCAGCAAACACAAACACCAGCCCTGTTCTGGGGCTTCCCGGCAGAACAACGCTCACGTTAATGCCTTTTCAAAACAACGCTCGTATAATAAGTTTTCTGTTTCTTCAAGGAAAACACATTAACTTAAACGACGCCGCTCTTCCAGTAACGCGTTTGGTTGGAGAACATAAGCACTGCTTTGTTCCCCTTACCTAGAGCACAGCCGAAAATAACGAGCTTCTCTAATTAAAACGGCACACACAAAGTTACAGAACGCGCCGTGCTGGAAATCGAAAGAACAGCCCTGCTGTTTGGGGTGTCCTGCGCAGCGTCACAGACCAAGGCCGGTTAGCGGCGTGGCAGCGGGCGCTGACCGAGGGACCCAGGTGAGTTCTGTTCAAGAGGCAGAATTCCGTTTTCGGGAGCTTTAATTCCTCCAGCACTGCTTCGGAGTGCTGCTGCCAACGATGTGCTTCAGCACCGCGTGGGAAAATTCAAAGATACTTTGCGAAGTAATGCCCGTAATGCAGTTCAAATGCTCCACAACCTTACAAAATAATTCAAAAATTCTTATTTACAATGCTTTACAGACATTCATTTACAGAGCTACTTCTTAACGCCTCCCAGATGTAACAATAGCGGGGCCCCACAAACCCCAAGCCTCGTGTCTTTGCCAAAAGCTGACGCCTCTCCGTGTCAGAACGAGGATTTCTTTTTTTTTTTAAGGAATTGCTTCTACCAAAGAAGTAAACCGGAAAAAAAAAGCTACAGTGTGTAGCTCGCTGTGTTTACAGGCTGCTTGTTCCAGTATTCAGTAGCAGCTTGGGGAGAAAGCTGTCTTGTGGGATCGCTCCTCGGGTTGTCCATGAAGCTGTGTCTCTCTGGGTTTGTTCTAGCTGTGAAGAAGCTAAAACACGAGGAGGACGAGCTGGCAGCAGTGCGAGCACACGCCTCTCTGCTGAATTGCCATGCCATAACCCTTTCACAAAGGCTTCCAGCCAATAAAGTGAAAGGTTTCACCTCCTTCGTGTCACTCCCAGTAGCCTGCCGGTCTCCTGGCTGTGCTAAAGCACATAAACAAGCTTCCTTTTGTTATTTCCCCCCCTCCACGTAGAGCTGATTTGTTTAGAAATGACTGTACCTGCTTCCAGTGCTCGGGATTTAGTACGAAAACGCTTGTGCTGATGATTCCAACTGCCAAGAGCATGAAATCTTCCTTTACTGCCAAAAACTTGGTTCTGCACAAGTAAAAGCGGCTCCTGGTATAAAACGATGCTAGGTCTGTAGCTCCAAACCACCCACTTCTGTAATCCCCGCACAGCCTCCGGCCGTGTTAGCTCAGAGTCTTTCAGCCCAAATAAAACCGAGGCTATCAGCGTTCACCAACAGCCCTAAAGCTGGAGTTTTACATCGAAGTTCAACACTTTCCTAGCTTGCCCCTAAAGCAAACGTGAAGCACGTTGCTTTGAACTGCTGTACGAAGCTCCATCGACAATGCTGACAGCCCAACACGTTAAAGAAATTAAAAACAGGTGCCCCAAAAGTGGAATACCGAGAACCAGGGTGCTATTTCTTAGCCTTTTTCCCGGGTTTCAATTTCGAATACTTATTCGAAAAGCAAGCCACTTACATCTGCAGGTCACTTGGTGTCGAATTTTCGATGGCGGTCTTCAGTAACGTGTCGTAGATGGCCTCTCTTTTAAGATACAAGAAGTCCAGTAGCTGCACACACATCTGATGCAATGGCTTTGCAGGGAGTAAGCAGCCGTTGTGTCCTGGTGGAGGAATCACGCGTAATTTGGAGTCATTAAACTAAATGGGGAAGAAGCACTTGGGATGAAGATTTCTGGTGAGAACTGCCCTTTGTTTCTGAACGCCTTCTCAATCTCAGCGTAACTACACTCATTCTGAGATTCAAGTTGTCAGAGCTGGGCAAAAAAAACGGTTAAGTCATTTAGAAAAATGTGCTCTGGGGGTTTAAACTCAACCATTTATAGAGTGGTTCGGGACTGGCTGTCAGACAGTGTCCTGCAGGTTCCGTTAAAGACAAAGTTCTCACCTGAAAGGTGAAGACTGAAAAGTTTCATGTGCCCTCGCAGTATGCAAAGAGCTGTAACATGGGACATGTGTTTCAGCCAGCTCTATTTCAGTTACAGCTCTATTACTCTTACTAAAATCTTTACCATCCTCTCCTAATAATACTCTTACCTAAAACCTCTAGAAGCAATTCGATGTAAGCCAGAGGAGTTGAGACATTGATCTGGAACTGCAGAGTCTCTAAAACAGCAAGCTCCGACTCGAGCAGCTCCTGTTTAGTGTACGAGTATTTTAAGGACTGCAGGAATTTTAAAGCTGCGTCGCTGTTAACTATCTGAAGAGGGGAAAAAAACACAAGTTATTTTCTATTTCAAGAAAGGCAATAGGACACCTGTTAAAATATTTCCTTCTTGCTTTACTCCTCCTGTTAAATTCAAGCGTGACCCACTGCAGTTGTAACCCAGCTGTCTCCCACGCCTTTTAAGCTGGCATGAGAAATCCAGCTGAGAACTTCTTTCCCTCTGGCTCCTCGTAACCCCACAAACCTTCCCCAGCCAGGGGTGAGCCCTTTGCAGCTGTACGCTTTCCAACACCCACAGGCTGGGATTTTTAGCAACCTGACAAATTTTTACACGAGGAAGGGCAATTAACCTGCCCTAAATGCAAGTAGTTTAGGGCCTCATTTTGCTATCCTTTGCATTTCGTTATCACTACTGATTTTCAGGAAGAAAATCCATTCTTTAAAGAGTTTAGACAATTTACTACAGTACTGAAAATGCTACTGGCAAAATTTTAGATAGCTTACAGTATAGTGCAAGGAAAGTTTGCTTGCAAGCTGAATGCACGACACCAGTCGCAGGACAAACGTGTCATATATCTGTTCTTTCAGGGAGCTCCGACTGCTGCCTTCTTTGGTACTTTCCATGTTCTCCCTGGGGGACCCACAGATTTGCTCTATTTGCTTGATCATAAACCTACGAAAAACGCTTTGCTGATAAGAAAAAAGAAGAAAAGCAATTCTACGTGTACACAGCAATACGTATAGCTGTTGAGTGAAGTAAAAAGGCAAAGCATAGATGAGAAAGTTATCCTACATTCTTTGAATGACTGACAAAGAGCTGGGCTGGTATAGCCACGTTGGAGATGAGAAGTGTGCTTCGTTATCGAGGGGTTTATTACCTTTCAAGTAACTCTACTGCCTGATACTTTGCTGAATGGTCCAAGTGCCATTTCTCAGCCAAAAGGAATATAAATTCTGAAGGAAAAACAAAACAAAACGCAACGAACGTCATTAATTCAGCCAGGAGCAGCTCGTCACGCGGCAGTCGGCTGCTTCAGCCACCTCACCCACGACACGGCTCTCCTTGCAGCAGCCGGCCTGGCCGGGCAGCTCGCTGAGGTACTGCTCGTTTTCTGTGGCCAAGCGGATCAGCATCGCCTCCATCACCTCGGGGGGCACCTCACCGAAGAGGGGCTCCGAGCTGTAAAACCTGGGCGCCACCTGCAGCCGGGACCCCATCCGAGCCATTCATCCCCCGAAACCTTCCCTTGGGAATTCCAAAAATTAATGAATTTGGTGATTCCCAGTGTTAATTACTTCAGTCACTCTGGGCAGTAATGACGTGGGTAACTCCCTTTGTTATGGGCAGTGGTGGACACCTGAGGCGGGGGTGGTGAGGCCACCGGCCACAAGGGCCCACCTGGGCCTGGGAGGCTTCACCCACAGCCTCTGAGGGGTGACAAGGATGGGGACAATGACAAGGACGAGGGCAGAAGCCCCTGGGAAGGCCGCGGGGCCAGGTCCTGGGGCCGCCACAACGCCTCCGAGGCCCTCAGGACCCCACCTGAGCACCGGCCCGCCCCCCTTGCCCCTGCCAATCACCGCCGCCTCCACCAATCGCATCGCGCCTCTCCCACCCTCAGCCAGCCGCGTGCCGCGCTCCAGCCAATCACTCGACGCCTCCTCACAGAGAGCCGCCGTCCTGATCCCTCCCCTCCCTTCCGATTGGCTCCCGCTCCCTCCGCCGCGGCGGCTGCGGCGGAAGCGGCGGCGGGGCAAGATGGCGGCGCCCAGGGAAGCGGGCGGGGAGTCGGCGGTGGCGCAGCGCATCGACCCGGCGCGGGAGCCGGGGCTGAGCCCGGAGCAGCGCCGCTTCATGGCGCAGGTGGAGCTCGCCCAGCGTCAGCGCGCCCTGCAGAAGCGGCTCCGAGGCCGCAACGTGCTGCTGGCTCTGGGCATCGGCGCCGTGACGGCGGGGATCTGTATCCTGCGGGCCGGTGGGGGACCGGGAGGGGACCGGGGGGGGGGGCTCCCGGTGCGCTCCCGGTGTGCTCCTTAACGCCTCCCCCCTCCCTCAGACGGCTACACCTTCTACTCGGTATCGCAGGAACGCTTCCTGGACGAGCTGGAGCTGGAGGCGGAGGCGGCGCGGGCCCGGGCCGTGCAACGGGAGCGGAGCGCGGCCACCTGAGGGCGGCCCGGCCCCGGAGCACGGCGTGAGGCGGCGGGGGGAGCTCCCCCGGGCCGGCCTCGGAGCGCACGGGTGGGCCCACCTCGGCCTGCGGGGTCTCGGGGGTTCCCCTGCAGGCAGGGCGCTGCCCCCCCCCTTCCCCTCCCCTCCGTGCCCTAACGGGACCGGGACCGGGCTGGGGGCACGCTCCGGGACAGGCGGGGGCTGTGCCCGGCAGGGGCTGTGCACATAGCGCAATAAACACCTCGTGACTGGAGCCTGCCTCGTTGCTTGTCGTTAAATCAGCCAGGATCCAGCTCAGGGTCCCGTCCTCAGCCAGCTGCTGGGGTGATTTTCAGAGAAAGCTGCAAAACTGCTGCTTTTCTTCCTTATTTTTACCCGCCCACCCCGGTTTGTGCTCTTCTCAGGAGGCAACTCCTCCACAGACACAGCCGGAGCCAACTCATGTTCCATCTGTATTTATTAAAACACTTCCCAGGCAGCGATTGGTAACAAAGTGCACCCGCAGCCCCCGGCTCCGTTGTGTTTCGGGCTGGGGCAGGCACGGCCCCGTGCTGCTGCCGGCTTTGGGCTCGGAGCAGCCGAGGAGGGGAAGGCGATGGGGACAGCGAGAGGGGCAGCGGGAGGCGAAGCCGTGGGGCTTCTGACCCCGGGGCGAAGCTGGAGGACGGCACGGTGGAGTAAGGCAGAGGACGCGGTGTAACAGGGACGCGGAGGAGGCTCGGTTCTGCTCCGGGAGCCAGGAGCAGGGTGCAGAGCTGCGAGGGATGCCAGCGCCCCGCTCCATCACTCAGGCTGGGCTGGGCACAACAGGGAAGGGACCACGGGGACGCGTGGGGACGAGCAGAGTGCTGCCAGCCCGGCCCTGGCAAGGCGCAGAAGGGTTGGGGCTGCCCCCCCAAGAGGCAGGCACCCCGGTGGCTGCTCCCCAGGAGGCGCGGGGGGCTCCCTCCTCCTGCGGGGCAGCAGGCACTTGGTTGAGGTAGTTCACGAAGTCACTCCCAGCTGGCCGGCTACTGCAGGAGAGAGGTGCCGGTGAGCTGGGAGGGCGCTGGGAGCACCCTCAGGGGGGTGTAGGCAGCAGGATCAGGCCCCTGCCCCTTACCATCCGGCTGAAATCATCCGCAAAGGTCACCCCCTTGCTCACACGCTGCTCCTGGGAGCCGGTGCTGCTGCCGCTCAGCGAGTTTCGGCGCATGATCCCTGCGGGGACGGACGGGGCCTGAGCTGGGGCACCTGGGGGGAACTCAGAACCCCGGGGGCCGCATCCTGCGGGGAGCCAGGGGCCGTACCTGGGGGCTGCGCCAGCTCGAGGCGCTGCAGGCTGTTGCGGCGCGAAGGGTTGAAGCTGCCCTTGGAGAGGCGGCGCTGGCGGCTGGAGAGCATGGCGGCGGGGGAGACGATGCCCAGCGGGGGCTGCTTCCCCATCCGGAGGTACAGCTCCTCGATCTCCTTCTTCTGGGTGCTCTGCAGCAGCTGCACTTCAGCCAGGTGCCTTGGGGGAGAGAGAGGGAAGGAGCTGAGCCTGGAAAACCCAGGGAAAACCCCGGGACAGGGGGAACCTCCCGGGGTGCAGCACCCTGGTGGGCACCCTGGGGCAGCTCGACGAGGGGCTGCTCACTTCTGGCGCAGGCTCTGCAGCTCCTCCCAAATCTCCTCGTCCTCGCTCTCGGTGTCGTCGCTGCTCACGTAGGACAGGCTGCGGGAGTAGCTCAGCCACACCTGGCTCAGCACCGCCTGCGGGGCACTCTCTGCGCCCTCCTCACCGGGGCCCTCCCGGTCGCTCTCAGCCGCCTCCGCCGCCACCGTGCCCTCCCCGGGCTGCGCCTCCTCAGCCTCGGGTTCCTGCACCGCCGGCTCCGACTCCGAGGAGCTGCTGGTGCTGCTCCCCGTGCTGGGGGCGGCGGGTAGGGGGGAGCCGCTCGCCGCCAGCTCTGTGCCGTGCTGCTCGCCCTCGCTGCTGCCCGGTGCCGGCGAGGCGGTGACCGCTGGCTCTTTGGACGGTGTCACCTGGAAGCGGCCCAGGATCTGGGGCTTGGCTTCTGCCGGGGGGAAGAAGCAGGGCTGGGGGTGAGCGGGACGGCGGGGACAACGCGGTGCCCCCCTGGGTGGGCACAGCCCCTTCCCCGCCTCACCTTCGTTGATGGGTGACAGCCGCGCCTTGGGCACGCTGGGCGGCAGCGACTCGGAGATGATGAGCGGGTGGCTGGGCTTGGGGGAGCCGAGCGGCACCTGCAGACACCCCCACACCATCACGACCCCTTCTTCCACCCTGCTCCTGCTCCCACCCCTTGGCCCCCCTGCCTGTTTGGCCCTCCAGTGCCCCCAGGGCCAGGAGTGCTCCACGTCCAGCCCTAAAAGCACCCCCGGAGCCCCGCACTCACCGCGCTGCCCTCCAGGCTCCCCGGCACGGACGCGTTCGGCGGCGGCAGGGTGCTCCCCACAGCCTCGCCGCCCACCGGTGCTGGAGGAGAGAAGGGCACAGCACCCCCCGCAGCGGGGCCAGCAGCCCCCAGCGCCTCCATCGCCCCGCTGCGAGCCGGGGGGGGCTTGGCCATGCTGGCGGGGTCGGGGTAGACGAAGCGCGGGGGCCCCAGGACGAGGTTTTGCGGCCGAGGCAGCAGCGGGGGGTAGAGGTGACTCCCCGAGGTGGCGATGGAGGAGACGGCGGGCAGCAGCGTGTGGGCCACGCTCATCACCGCCAGGGAGAAGACGTTGGCCAAGGACAGGAGCGGGGTGGTCGGGGACCAGGGCCCGCTGGTTACGGGGGTGCTCGTGGGGCTGCTGGGGACGGGGGACGAGGGAACCGGTGGTGGGGACGGGAGGGCTGGAGGGAGGGCAAGGGGAACGGGGGGAGCCCCGGGGGTGCCCGGGGGGGTTTGAGGGAGGAGCGGCGGTGCCGTCAGCCAGGATGGAGCCGTGGAGACCAGCGGCCAGGTCTGCACCGAGCCTGCGGGGGAAAGAGAGAGGGGCGTCAGGAGGAGGGAGCAGCCCCGGCTTCGAGGTGAGAAGCTGGCAAAGGTGCTGTGGCTGGGCAGGATATGGCCGGGATAGACAGACGGATGGACAGACGGACAGACGGATCCCTGCGAGTACCTGCAGGGGAGCCCGGCAGCACCGGCTGCTGCCCGCGGGCTTGGGCTGCCGGTGGCTCCGCGGGGCTGGAGAGGTCGTTCTCCGACAGGGAGCTGCTCAGCGCCGGCAGCACGGGGGACTGCAGCGAGAGGCTGGGGCTGGTGCAGCCCAGGTCTGTGGCACAAGGAGGAGAAACAGCCGTGGTGCTCAGCCCTGGCAGGATGTGTCCACCCCGGGACCCTCTCGGCTCGGCCGGGCGTGACGTACCGCTGAGCGAGGAGGAGGAGGAGATGGAGCGCGAGAGCTCCTGCAGCTGCAGGTCTGCCTGCTGAGGAAGGAGAGGCTGAGCCCCGGGATGGGACAGGCTGAGCCAGACCCCGGCTGGTCCCCATCCTGTCCCCACCGCGATCAGGGGACAGCAACCAGTGGCTCTGTTGGGCACGGTTGCCCCACAACCCTGAGGTGCGGGCACCGGGGTGCATCCTGCCCGGAGCTGGAAGGGTTCAGTGCCCACACCGGGCATCCCCAGCACTGGCAGCCCCCCTGAGCTGTGCTCGGTGTCCCCAAGGTCCCCAGAAGGAGATCCTGGAGCTGGGTACTCACGGGCCGGCTGCTGCCACCCTCTGCCTCAGGGCTTTCGGGCAGCTCGGCAGCGCTGCGCCCGTCCTTGCGCAGCAGGGTCTCCACGCGGTGGATGATGTCCCGGATGCGGTGGATGAAGCCGTCCTGCTCCGACTTGAGGATGAACTCGTTGTGGACCTGGAACGGGCAGCAAGGGGGGTGCTCAGCGCCCACCGCAGCCTCTGTCCCCCCTCGCCTTCTCCCCAGCCCCATCCTCACCATGACGGCGGCAATTTCCTCGGGGTTATCCCCATCCAGGTCGAACTTGAACGTCACCATCTTGTTGTTGTAGGTCTGCAGCTGGCACTCCACCACCCGGTCGTTCTTGTCGGAGATCTGCGGGCGGCAGGGCGAGCTCAGCACCGGCAGCGGGGACACATCCACCCCGGCATCCCCCCGGCACTCACGTTGGTGATGCGCAGCCTGGACCGGGCTCGGCGCCGCAGCAGCTTCCCTGCTGCCCGCTTGGCCGGCAGCTTGCTGCTCCTCTCGCCAGCCGAGAGCCCCTCGTAGCCATCGCTCATGCCCGAAGCCACGTCCGAGGCGTAGCTGCGGGAAGCCCCAAGGCATCACCGCAACCGTTCCCATTTGCAGCCCCCTCTCCCCAGCCCCGGAGCTCGGTGCTCACCTGTCCACCGGGGACGAGAAGCCGCTGGCGGGTGGCAGGCGCTCGGTGGGCAGCTGCACCGCGATGCTCTGCGGGGACAAGAGGCCGTGAGCCGGGGCTGCCGCCGCCACCGTGATCCCCCCGATCCCCCCGGGGGGGCTCACCGTGGGGAAGCAGCGCACGGGGCGTGCGGGCGGCGGGCTGGTGGGGGTCCCTGCCGAGGTGCTGCGATGGGACAGGTCCGGGGAGTCGAGGAAGCCGGAGGAGCTCAGGTAGCCGTCCGTTTCGCAGTCGGCTGGGGGCAATCACAAGTGAGCGAGCACGGCCAGAAACGGAGCCCCCCTCAGCTCTTAATCCCCTCCCCAGGAAATATATTTGGGGTGGGTGGAGGGGACACCCCCTGCTCGCCTCCCCGTGCCTACGTACAGGTGGCCGAGGAGTAGCTGGTGTGCCGGTACACAAAGTGCTGGTCGGCCTCGGGTTCCTCGGGCTCCGGTGGGAAGGCGCTGCCAAAAACGGAGTCCCCGGAGCCAGGAGTGGCCGGGGCAGGCGTGGGGACACCCGGCGGCAGCGGGGATTTGTAATCCTCCAGCAGCTGCAGGACGCCGGGCGCCTGGCCCAGCTCAGCCGGCGGCCCCGCGTCCCGCGCGCGCTTCAGCTTCTCCCGCTTGCGCTTGATGGCGACCACGCGGTCCCGCACGGCCTTGGCCACCAGCTTGTAGTCGGCCTCGCAGACGAAGCCCAAAATCACCTGTGTGGGAGCAGGGCTCGTAGCAACCCTCAGAGAGCCCCACAGCACCTCGTCCCCCCCCATGCCCCGCAGCACCCACCATCTCCTGGGCCACCTCCTCGGCCACGTCCTTGTAGAGCTCGAAGAGGAACTCGATGGCGTTGTTGTCCTTGTACTTGCCGTGCAGCTTCTTGGTGTCGTCCATGCGCAGCCAGAGCTTGAGGCCGGACTTGACGCCGTCGTCCTCCTCGGCCAGCTCCACGTGCACGCCCGTGTCCTCCTGGAAGAAGGAGTGCTCCAGCAGGTCCTGGATGGTGTACCTGGGGGAAAGGGCGCTCAGAGCGGGGACATGGCCACTTGCTCCGGGTGGCCGTGAGGAACAGGGCAGAGGGACTGTGCACGGGGGCACCCATGGGTGCAGGCACCCAGGGCAGGGCTCTGCAGCATGGGGTCCTCTCCCACCTCTCGTCCTTGTCCATGCGGATGCAGCCCTCGATGATCTCCTTCAGCTCAGGCACCTTCACCTTGTAGAAGCTGCTGGGCTTCAGCCCCTGGGGGAGGCAGGCAGCACCCATCAGCCTCCTCCTGGGCTCGAGCAGCTGCCTGCAGGTTTCCAGGGGGCCCAACAGACAGGACATTGCCCTGCGGGGCCTTTCGGCAGCTGGATCCAGGCCCCCGGGGGCTTTGGGCTCTCACCCCAGCAGGTAGGAGCCGGCTGAGTCCAGCCAAGGGCAGCCACGGTGCCCCGGGGACGGAGCGGCCAAGCGGCTCCCGTTCCACCCCATTAATGTGCTGGTGGCACGGGGTGAGGCACACGGGTGTCCCTACCCTGTGTGGCTCACGGGGCCGAGCACCCTCTCACCTCCCCGCCTAATTTTAGCTTCTTGCACAACCTGCCAAGCCACGCGTCGCGGGGAGCGGTGAGGTCCGACTGCTGCCATCCCATCGCCGTCTCCCCTCCCGGCACCCCCTAGCACTCACCGAGGTGACCTTGCGGTAGATCTGGGCAGCGTTCTGGCACTCCGAGTAGGGGTACTCCGAGGTGGCCATCTCCAGCATGCACATCCCGAAGGCGTACACGTCCACCGCCTCGTCGTACTTCTCCTCGTACATCTCCGGGGCCATGAATTCAGGGGTGCCTGGGGCACACCGCGAGGCTCAGCATCGCCTCGGGGGCGCCCGGTGCCACCCGCATGTCCCCACAGCCCCCTGTTGGGGTGCTCCCCGTGCCCCCACCTATCACGCTCTTGGCGAAGGAGGCTCGTTTCAGCGTGGCCAGCCCCAGGTCCCCGATCTTGACGGAGCCGGTGGGGCCGGTGATGAAGATGTTGTCGCACTTGAGGTCGCGGTGGATGATGGGGGGCGAGCGGGTGTGCAGGAAATGCAGCCCCTTGAGGATCTGCCGGCTCCAGCGCTGCAGCACTTTCAGCTTCATCTCCTTGAACCGCTTCAGGTAGCTGTGAGGGGCATGGGGTTGGCATCGGAGCACCCCAAAGACACCAAGCCCAGCCCCGGGTCCTTCCTCACCCCGACACCACCCCGTGCCCACCACCGGGCTGCAAAGGGGACATTAGACCTGGGGAGCCAGTTGGTGAGAGTGGCCAGCTGCCCTGGACCCCCACCCAGCCTCGTACTGCCCTGTCCCCAAGCCGAGAGCCCAGGCGGTGGGTGAGGACCATCCCCTCTCCCCCCCTTCCCCTCCCCTGAGCCCCCCAGCTCACGTCTTGAGGGTGCCGGACGTCATGAGCTCCGTGACCAGCACGATGCAGATCTGGCCCTTGATGGACGACTTCCAGGAGTCATAGAAGCGAACGATGTTGGGGTGCTGCAGCCCCTTCAGCATCTCCACCTCCTCGCTGAACCGCTGCCGCTCCGTCTTCGACAGCTTGCGCGTCTGCCGGGAGCCAGTGAAGGGGGGGGACACGGGGGTTTGGGGCTGGCCAAAACGAGCATCGCCAGCCCCAGCCTGCAGCCACCGACGTGCCCCATGTGGCCCCGATGCCCTCAGCACCCTCCGTGTCCCCCCCCATGGATGGCTCCAGCCCCCCGCTGAGGCACCGGGCACCTTGGTGGCAGGGAGCCGGGCCAGCCTCAATGAGGCCTTTGTTGGGGAAGGCAGGCGTGGGAGGCTCCAGCCCAGGTTTTTCCATGTTCCTCAAGCTCCAGTTAATTAAAGTGGAAACCGAAGCTGAGTGCTGACACAGGCACCCAGCAGGGCCAGCGCCACAAGGCAGCGAGGAGGGCGCAGACCCCAAAACCCAGGGAAGGGGGGCGCAGGAGGAGCAGGACCCTGCCCCGAGCCCAGGCACCCAGCAGCACCCTCAGGGGAAGGGACAGACCCCACTGCCACGACCCCAAATCCACCTGGATCCCAAAGGGGCCGGGTGGGCGCAGAGCCTGGGATCTAAGCTCGGGGACCCCCCAACACCATCAGGACACTGCAGCCCCGTGCGCGGCTCCTTGGCTGGCAGCCGCCGTCCCTCAGCCCCGGCAGCTTTCGTAATATTTTCATTGCATCACAACCGGCCCCGCGGCCGGGCTGGAGCCGCTCCATAATCCCCCCTCTTCTTTAACGCACGCTTAGAGACCCGGCTCAGCCCAGAGGAGAATTTGAGCCCTGCTGCAGTGGATGAATGGGACCTTTCATAGCCGGGGAGGAAAACAGCGCCCAAAGCCCCCGCGGTGCCCAGCCGTGTGCCCGGGCCCCCTCTGGCCCTCAGCTGCCCACCAGGAGCTATGAGGAGCTCGGGGGCTCGGGGCCAGGGCATGGGGCGATGGGCTCAGGGTACCAACAGGGCTGGAGGGCAGCCCCAGCATCTCTCCCAACCTCAGCGACGGGTGGCACAGAATATGGCTCCCAGGGGGTCTGGAGCAAGGCTCAGGGGAGCCAAGCCCTCAGAGCTGCTGGGTTTGGCCCTGGAACTGATCCTCCTGCAAACCCAAAGCAGGAGCTGAGCATCCCGAGAGCTCTGTCCCATCACGGGGCGGCACACGACGCACGGCCACGGCTGCCAGCAGAGCCACCGTGCCCGGGACACAGCGTTCTTTCCTGCCAGCCACCTCCTGCGGAGGAAGAGGAGGGTGCCGGGAGGGGGAATTGCTCCAAGCCCATCCCGCTGAGCCAGGAGCTGGCTGCCAGGGAGCCCGGCACGGCCAAGCGCGGGAGCTGGGGCCAATGCTGGAGGGGAGGGATGGAGCAGGAGGCTCGCCGAGCGTGAAGAAATGCCAGAGCTGGAGCAAAGCCTGAAGCCAAAGCGCCCCCGCACCACGCTGCCCAGGCACGGGGTCCCCAGAGCGTCCCCCTCTTGGGTCCCGGCAGCAGCCGTTGGGGACAGACCCCGTGTTGCAAAGCTGTGAGTCACACCCAGAAAGGGGGCACCCAGGCACCGACGGGACATTTAAAGAGAAGCTGGCTTTGGGACAGCACACAGAGGCCTCTCCTCTGGACATGGCCCCGGCACCTCCAGCCGTGAGGGGGTCCCAAAGGCATCCCTCCCCCTCTGTCGTTGGCCACACACGAGCATGCAGCCGCTCTGTTCCCAAACCCTCAGGTTCCCTCTCCAAGCAGCCCCCGCTCTCCTTTCCCTGCCCACCATCAGCACAGGAGCCGGGGCAGAGCTCTGGGGGCACCTTCCCCTTCAGGGTGCTCTCACCCCACTCCACGGGGCTGGGAGGGCATGACACCGAGGGGTCCCCCCGGGAAAACCACTCATGGGAAGCGTATTTACAGTTCGATCCCACTTTGGGCCTCTGGTTTCCTCCCTGCTCCCTCCTTTCCCCCAACCCTCAGCACCTATCAACAGAAATAGCCTCCAACCTAAAGCTGGAAAGCATAAACAGGTCATGGCGGGGCTGCGGGACGCCCGCGGGAGGCAGACACAGACGGCTCCGTTCAGAGCCGGGGGGCAGTGGGGACGGGGTGGTCCCCAGGGGGGGTCCCACAGGAAGGCAGGGGACAGGCAGAAGCGGTGCCCCCGGATCACCTGGCACCGTGGTGGGGCCAGGAAGGCACCGAGAGGGGGGGATTTGGGGTTGGGAGGCATCACGGCAGCCGGACAAGGCTCTCGGGACCGGAACTGCAGGTCAGGGTTGAGGTTAGGTATTCATTTATATTTTAAAGGTAATAAAAGGAGAACTGTGAAAGACGTGGGACAAAGCTATTTTTAAAAGGGCAGAACCACAACCATTTTTATTTGCGGTTCCCAATCCTGCATTCGTGTCACAGTGTCTGATTCTTTGCACGACTGCTGAAAAAAAAAAACACACCAACTTTGAAAAGTCTGCTTATGCGCTCCCAGCCCCTCACGGGATGTGGATTTGGGGACAAGAGACACTGGATAAAGAACAGGCCGGGGGGGGGGGGGGAAGGCTGCTTCTAGGCTGCCTTTGCTCCACCTGGAGGCACCCCCAGGAGCCCCCCTGGCACAGACACCTGCATGGGGTGCCCAAGCACACGGTGCCAAGCAGAGCTCCTGCTGCAGCACCCATCCCAGATGCAGGATGGGTGCTGGGGACCACGATCCAGACCCTGTGGACATGGCAGAGTAGGGACAGGGGATGTGCGAGGCAACGCAGCCTGGCACGGGACCAAATGGGCACACGGGAGCCAAGCTGCGCCGTCAGCTCTGGCAGGATGGCTGCAAGCACAGTGGGGTCGGGGCACGCGTCTCGGGGCCGGGCACGGCCCCACGGGGGACACGGGCAGCCGGGTGGGATGCACCGGGCTCGGCTGGATCACCTGGAGAAAGCTCTGTGCCAGCTGGTGCTCCCAGCGCCTTGTGGAGGGACGGGAGGCACACAGGGAAGCTCAGAAACATTCGGAGGGATAACTGGGCGAAGCAAGGGTGGGACCGCGGTGTGCTCTCAGCTGAAGAGGTTGTGCAACCCCACAAAGGCCGTCTGGAGCCCAAGAGCTCACCTTCCTCGCCAACAGGCCCCGGTCACCCCTCCAAAACTCATTCACCGTTATCTGAGGATCTCTACTCGCGTTACTGGGCCGCAGCCACCCGAGAGGCGCAGCCCGTGCGGCAGCACCGAGGCTTGAGGGGCAAGACAACAAACTCGCAGGACATGTTTTTCTGCGCAAACAAGGACTTGGACCTTCCAGCTGCAGCAGGCACCCCAGGGTGGCTGGGAGTCTGTCGGAGACTTTGGACTTCACCAAAGCCAATCCCCAGGGGCTCCAAGGAGGGAGCAGGAGCCCCGCAGCCAGGCTCTCCCCCTGCAGCCTTCCCTCGGTGGCCAGCGAGGAGGGGAGAAGGCGATGCGGGAGCCAACGCCTCTGCCGCTGCCCTCGGCTTCCCGGCGTCCGCATCCCGCTGCAGGGGAGCGGGACAGCGAAGGGAGCGGAGGGAGAGGAGGTGAGGAAACTGCTATGGGAAAGCCACAGGTCCAGGTGCTGCTAACAGAGGGCTCCTGGCAGCGCCGCTAGAACCACTGCAGGTGCCCGTGGGCACCGCTTCAGCCAAGGGCAAGCGGCCGGCGCGCAGCAAGGACGCGCCGTACCCTGAGCCTCACCGCAGCACGTGTCCCTAAGCACGCCGAGGGCTATCGCAGAGAGCCTCTGGGCCAGCTCCAGCACGGGCACGTGCGCAGAGGGCAGTGCGGGAGAGGGCTCCCCTGCCCCGTCTGCCCTTCCAAAGGGCGAGCTGAGAGCTAGCAGGCACCCAAATCGCAGCAGGGTGCTCAGCCCTGCAGCACAGCCCAGATCCACGCGTCATCCCCCGGAGCAGGAGCTGGCACCGGGGGTGCTGACAGCCCTCGAGTGCTTTGTAGCATGGGAAGTGACACGGTGAAGGGAAAACAGCGTGCAAGCAGCAGGAGGGCCGGTAAGCACGGAGCCTGAGCCCTGCGCAGCACCGAGGTGGGCACGTGGGGAGGCCAGCACCCAGCTCTGCTGCTGCAGCCCGGCGGGCGATGGGTGCCAGGGTGGGCTGGGGGGGCATGGGAGGTCCTGGCTGAGTCCCCTACCCAGGTCTGTGCCATGCCATGCCATGCTGAGCCATGCCATGTTATGCCATGTCATGCCATGCCATGCCATGCCGTGCCATGCCGTGCCACAGGTGCGCAGCCCCCTCCCCGTACCTGCAGCTCACACCACGCCACCTCCACGGTGGTCTCGGTGTCCAGCCCCTTGTAGACGGTTTTGAAGGAGCCCCGGCCGATCTCGATGTCGAACTTGAGGAACCGGCCGTCGGGGGACGTGGCCACGGCGCGCGTCTCCACCTCCTCGCTCTCCGTCTCCTCCGGTTCCCGGTGCCCGGTGGCGCCCGGGGGGGGCGGCGGCGACGACCCCCCGGCCGGGGCGGGGTAACCCAGCAGCTCCAGCTCCACCGAGCTCCGCCGGTTGAAGCGGGACGAGGCTCGCCGGGGGTCGCGCCCCGACGGCCGCCGGCCGCGGTTACGGTGCGGAGCCCGCCCGGGGGGCCCCGGTTCCACCACGGAGCCGCCGCCGCCCGCCCGCTCCGCCTCGGGCTGGGACATGGCTCCGGTGGCGGAGGGCTCGGGCTCGGCCGCCGGCATCGGCCCGGCTCGGTTCGCTTCGGCCCGGCCGCTCCCGCAGCTCCGCAGCTCCGCTCCCGGTGCAGCCGCCTCGCAACCAGGAGCGGTCCCAGTGCCCCGGTCCGGGCCCCGGCACCGGCCCCGGCCCCGGAGCGGCTCCGCCCGGTGGCACCGGCCCCGCCCCGGTCCGGCCCCGCCTCCGCACGGCCGCCGCCCCCCTCGTGTGCGCTGCGCCGGTGGCAGCGGCACCGGGCACCGGGGTGGGCACCGGTACCGGGGTGGGCACTGGGGAGAGCACCGGGATGGGCACCGGTGCCAGGAAAGGCACCAAGGCAAGCAGCAGGATGGACACCGGTACTGGGAAAGGCACTGGGGCAAGCACCAGAGCAAGCACTGGGATGGGCACGGCACTGGGATGGGCACTGGGGAAAGCACCAGGATGGGCACTGGTACTGGGAAAGGCACTGGAGAGAGCACCGGGACAGGCACCGGTACCAGGAAAGGCACTGGATCAAGCACCACTATGGGCACCGGAATCAGGATAGGCATGGGACAAGCACCAGGACATGCACTGGACACGGGGACCAGCATCAGGCTGAGCCCTGGGATGGGCACCGGGCACCAGCAGCCAGCCCCAGGAGCTCCCCCGGGTTGGTGTCTGTCTCATCCCCCTGCCCCACACCACGGCTGGGCTGTGCTGGGCACGGGCCCACCGTGGGGCTGCCATAAGTGGGACACCGGGCTGGGGGACAGGGGGACAGAGGTTAAACTGAGCTGCGGGAACGTGCTCCTCTGAGATGTTCGCTCAGGGCTTTGCATGGGAGGTCTCCGAGCACCGTGTTGGCCAGAGGCCGCTGCTCCCCCCAGTCCTGGGCAGCTGCAGCGGCACTGACACGCTATCAGCTCCTGCCCCGCTCCTCCCGGGGTTTACTGCTGGGTGAAATCCTGAAATTAGGGTCATGCAAATACCCAGATAGGAACGTGTCTTTCAGCCACGCGCTAGCCGGGGAGCCCGGACAAGAGCTTGTTGTCTCTACAGCTTAAGCGATGAGGTTGTTCTGCCCGGTGAAGCTGTTTACACAAAACACAAAGCGATCGAGGCTGGCGTTAATTTCTTTTCCCTAAGGTCGGATTGTTTCTGCTTGACGATACAGGAAACATTAAGGGGAGGACTGAAGCGTTAGCACGGCCGTGTCCTCTGCACAGATTTAAAATGCCAACCTGCGGCACGGCTGCAGCCCCACAAATCCCCCCTGACCGGGCGGGAGGAGGGAGCTGCACTTAATGAAATGTTGTTTCCGTGAAGCCCTGGGCAGGCTGAGCGTCCAGCGGCTAATCTGCGTGCAGGCAGAACTCTGCTACCTCCACATGACCCCGCTTCTTCATCCCTCCCGTTCTCCCAAAAAGGGGGCTGGGGAAAACCTCCCCAGGAAGGGAACCGGGCCAGGTGTCTCCACTTGCTGCAAACTGCTCTTGTGCAGCACGGGCTGGCGAGCTGAGAGCAGGGACCGCATCCTGACCGACCCTGCGCTCCCAACAGCGTGCCCAGGGCACGTTCCTGGGGGCAAAGACACCGGAGGCTGCTTGTGGTGTGCAGCCCAGGCTGTGCCTGGTGCCTGCAGCAGTTGCAGAAGCAGCAGCAGAGGCAGCAGTGACTGCAGCCTCCTGGCCCGCAGCAGCAGGCAGCGACGTCTGCCAGAGCCGAAAGCCAGGAGCGATGGGGCTGCTAGGTGCGGTGCTGCGCTGTCCCTGGTGTGGGAGGCTTCTGCCTGGTAAAACCTGGCAGGGATTAACTCAGCGGTGCCAAACAATGCGCTGCGCTCAGCTGCACCCTGCCCAGGATCAGCGCGAAGATGCGCCCGCTCGGCCCCAGCTCTGTCGGCGGTGAGGGGCGTAGTCCTGCAGGCACCTCCAGCCCTGCTCCCTGCCAAGCTGCTGGGACACGTCCGGGGCTGGCGAGGAGCCCGTGCTCCTCGGAGAGGGCTCAGACATGAGGAACCAGGCAGGGCTCGCTGTTTTGTTCCTAGCACGCTCGTTTCCCATCACCGAACGTTTTCACTGTGCAAGGAGATGCCTCAAAAGGTCCTGGAGGAGCAGAGAATGGGCAGCCCAGGTGAGACCCCTGCAAACGGGTGGAAATTGGGCACAAAGCTTGCCCTGCTCGCCATCCTCCCACACCTCCACGGTGAACAGCTGGAGGAGTCTCCTCTCCCCAGCCCAGGAGCGCCATAGACATGGCAGGAGTGAGGAGACCCAGCGGAGGGATGCAGGTCCCCTCCCGACCCACCCCCAAGTCACCAAGCTGGAGCCAGGCTTGGGCTGAAATCAGAAAGCTCCGGCTTGCAACGAGCCCTGCCAGTGCTTGGAAAACACACGGGGCTCCCCGGCATGTTATCAGGGTGACATTCCTCCCGGGCTCCCGGTGCCAGCCCTTCGCTTTGAGGAACCGCCGCAGCCAGGCAGCTTTGCCTATTTTTTGGCTGCCGGGAAGAGAGCAGGACACTGCAATCGCCCTCCTCGGGATTAGATCGCTAATCAAAGACCAACTCCAGCGAGCCCTGCCAGAAATCATCAGCTGGGACAGGCCCAAGCACATCGGAGCCGGTGTATCCGCAGAGCTCCTCTGCCCAGGGGAGGTTGTGTGGGAGCTGAGCATCCCCAGCATGGGAGGACTGAGGAGGAGGAGGAGGAAGGCTCCCCGGTGACAAAGGGGACGTGTCCTGCTCGGCTTCAGCATCCCACATCTGCTGGGAGCCTCAGCCTCCCCTTCCAGCATGCCCTCATACCCTAAAGCGTGGAAATTTGGGGAGGAGGAGGCATCACTCCAACCTCAGCCGTGACCTTAGCCCCGGCAGATAACTCCGCTGAGGATTTCCTTAGCCCAGAATGACAGAAGCAACCCGCACACGAATGATCCCAGCTCATAAATTTATCAGACTGAAGCAACTCTTGGTCCTCAACCAGCTCAAGAAAAACCCCTCCGAGCTCTCTCCCTTCCCATGACCAGCAGAAGCCGAGTGTGCAGGGCCTGATAGCGCCTTATCTCGGCACCAGGCCCCTGCGCTCCACCTCACCCTGGCCCACGAGCGCTAATCGGCGCGTCCAGACGGCGACAGTGACCTCAGAGCCGGAGCTGGGGAACTGCTGCATGCCACGACCCAGCACCATCCAGGGGGGGTCCCTGCCTCGTCCCAGCTCCAGGATGCCCACGAGGCTTTTGGCAACATTGGTGGCCAAGCTCAGGGCGCTCGGCTGCTCTCCTTTTGGCACCCAGCCCCATGACTCGTCCCAGGGCTCTGTCTCCTGCCTGTTCCCTCTCCGAACCAACTTCCCTAATCACAGCCCTGCCTTGATCAGAGCAGAACTAACCCCACCATGGTGCCCCCGGCAGAGTGGGGAGGTTTTGTTTTATTTTCAAACCATCGATGCCAAAGCCCCATGAGGCGGGCTCAAGTTCCTCTGCGCCGGTGCAGACCCTGACACCCTGCCCAGGCAGCTCACAGCTACGACGGGAGAGGCTGAGGGGAAGCTGCCTGAGCCGACTCAGCCCCGCATGGAAATGAACACAAACCTCCCCTGCCCTTTGCCTCGTTCCGGGAGCGCGCACGGCCACAGCGCTGTGCATGGGGAGCACGGGGAGAAGCTGCTTTAGGTACAGGAAAGTCATGGTTGGAGGCTATCCCGCTCCCTGCAGGTTAATTAATCTCCTTCCTACCTACCCAGCACCCCACGGCTCCCAAACCAGGGATTTGGAGCATCCCCAGGCAGTGTGATGCCGAGGGGCTCTGATGTCCCAGTCCCGTGATTACAGCACTCCATGCCATAAAGATAAGGAGGCCGGTTTGGGAGGACAATAAAAAGGCTTTGTTTTTACCTGCGAGCAGGTGCTTACATCACCACGAGCTCCAGCTCGCCCCTGGAGCAGGGTTGGTGTGCAGCCCACAGCCGCTGCAGCCAGAAAACCCGCACTGAAAACCAGCAGCGGCCCGTCCCGGGAGGGTGGGCTGAGGGGAAGCGCGCTCTTCCTCCTCACCTCACCGAGCAAGCGAGGAGGAAGCTGAAAACGAGCCGCGAATCTCTGCCAGGAGAGCCTTGGAAAGAAAAAGGTTTAGTTTTAAGCTTATCTAATGTCACATCAGCCATTTCCTAAGAAGGGAGCAAATTTAATTAAGAACGCAGAGCGGCTCAAGGACGGCGAGGTTACGTCCAGCACAGGCAGCTCGGGACACAATGCGAGAGGTCAGCACCACGTACAGGCAGAGGGAGAAATGCAAACAGCCTGGGCTTGTCTGCTGCAGACTCATTATCCCGGGTCAAACGCGGATGCAATTAAATGCACAGAACGTCCAGCACAGAAACATCCTGCGGGGGGACAAATCCTGCGGGGGGACGACAGCAGCGAGCAGGGAAGGAAACAGCACCGAGAGGGGGAAAGTCAGTGGTGGTGGCGTGAAAAAGAAAAAGGCAGACCCCAGGCACTGAACCAAGCCCCAGGGAGATGCTGGCGGCACACAGCCCCCGTGCAGAGACTTTCCTGGGTGCACTCAGTTTCAAACACACGGGGAGGGCCCCGGTGCAAGCAGTGAGCACCGGTTTCCTACGCTGCGTAGCGCAGAGGAACAGGACACGGAGGAACTTTTGCCACCAGCCTCCCAGCACAGCTCCAGGAGCGATGCGTCTGCAAGCAGAGGGGTACAGCCCAACACAGAATGAATGGCAATGGGCTCTCGCTACAAAAAAAGGTTTTAAAATTCCCCCAGTCCCACAAACCCAGCTTGGGCTCTGGCATCTTGTCTGCACTACCGATTACCACCGCTGCCAACGGGTGCCAACAGCACCGTGGCTGGACCAGAGCCGAGGAGCCCAGCGAGGGGCAGGGAGGGAAGGATGAGCTGCTCAGCGCCAGCTGGAGCGTGCCAGAGGGGCGAGATCCTAAAAACAACCCCAGGGGGTTGGATTAAAGGTCACTACAGCGCAGCACCCCGCATCCGCCTGCGGTGAGCGCCGAGGCAAAGACCGAGCAAGAGGAGCCCGATCCTTCCCCAGCGGAGCTCCCTGGTCAGCGATTAAGGATTTACCGGGTCAAAGACTGTACCTGGGTCAGCTTCCAACGAGCCGAGCACTTCATTATCAGCACCAAGAATCTAGAACTCCATTACAGCCTCCACCAGCCTCTCATTTTAGAGCTTACCCCGCCACCTCTGCAACAAACCCGTTAGATTTTCGGCGGATAGCACGTGGAGATGAAGGCAAGCGTGGCCCCGAGGACAGGCAGGAGGAGTCTCTGTGGTCCATAGCACATGGAAAAGCCCCAGCACTGCCTGATTCCACGGCAGGGGGGGCGGCTTTGCAGGCCCCCCCGGCCCAGCACACGCTGTTTGTACAGCGCAGCGAGGAGACGCAGCTGAAGGGCAGGGGTTCGGTGGGCCCTCGTGTTTTGTTTTGGATGGAAAAATAAAGATAGACCAAAACAGCCAGGCGGCTCTATAAATACATGTCATTTTAATTACTTCAGATTAGCTCCTTGGCACCCGCCCCACCACACAGCCTGCTTTGCAGCAAGCACGTGGTTCTTCCAGCGAGGTCTTTTTGCACCGCAGCAGCAGCACGTCCTGTCTGCCTGCCTTCAGCCCGAGCAGCGGGGACTGCCGAGCCCAGGCACGTGGCTGGAAGGTGGGAAGGAGCTGCCCTCAGAGGCCAAGCCTTGACCAGCCATGGAAGAGCCCATCCCCGGCTCTCCCAGGAGCAGGGAGCAGCTACGGGAGCAGTTCTCTTGTTTCACTTCTGGGTGGTCCCTCCCAGAGAGCTGAGAGCAGCTTTAACCTCTCAAACACAACAGGGAGGAAAAAAAGACGGAGGATCTCTGAATATTTCTAAAAAGTCATGTCTTTGGAAGGCTTCGCAGATTCTCCTCGCCCCAAGAAATCCCGAGTATGCAGCTGCTTGCAGACACGGCTTGAAACCAGGCCAGGAGATGAAACCTTCGCAGCTAGAAACGCTTCAGCAGCCAGAGAGGAGCGGCAGGGAGAGGGCTCCCATCAGAAGAACTTGACGCCTCGGCCGTCGTCCAGCGTGATGATTTCAGCCTTGTGCTCTTGCTGCAGGGCTTGCAGGGCACGAAGCAGCATGGCCTCA
Source organism: Nettapus auritus (assembly GCA_011076525.1). NCBI lineage: Eukaryota > Metazoa > Chordata > Aves > Anseriformes > Anatidae > Nettapus > Nettapus auritus. The sequence continues at coordinate 3,031,463 of CM021791.1, read as the reverse complement.
TCCAGGCCGTGGAACTCTAGGGAAGGACAGACAGCTCCGTCAGCAAGAACAAGAGGAAACATCAGGAAACAAAGAGGCTCACAACATCTACGGGGCGGTGACAGCACAGACAGAGGGCCCTTCAGGGCACCTCTCAGGCTCCAGCACTGTAACATTACAGCAAACCCACAAGGCCCCGCTGATGGAGTCATCACCGCGCTGCTGCATCAGCCACAGAGCCTGAAGGTCAGCAGACAGGAGGCAGTGAGAGCTGTCTCTGAGGCACTGATGAAGCCAGGCGTGAAAATTAAATAGCCTGCACCTCACACCAGGCAAAGAGCCGGGCACTGGGAAGGCTGGGCAGCATAAATCCCAAATGGTGAGGACAGGCAGGTGTTAAGGCAACGTGTTAAAAAGCCTTTGGAGCTGCCTTTCCCAGTGGTGATCAGTGTGAGCTTGCATAAAGAACTTTAAAATACTTCATCTATGATGTGGCGATCATCTGTTTGTGTATTTAAATCAAGCACACCCTGAAAAGCTGCTACTGGATGCGGCATTACCTTCATCTGCAGTATCATCTCCGCTGACCAGCTCATAGAGTGTGAATACGGAGTTGGTCAAGCCGTTCTTCGACACCTGGAAACGTAAAAGCAGTTGGCAGACCTTGCCTGCAGGATTTAACACCCTCAGCACGACCCCTCGCACACCCCAGCACAAATGAAATGTAACGTGGGCAGCACCCAAGGAGCAAAACCACCCTCAGAACGCGCTGGGGCATTGGAAAGGCAAGAAGTGACACCCGAGGGTGCTAATACAGCAAAATGGAAGTAGAAGTAGTGGGAAAGCAAGAGGAAAAAGTCCCAGCAGTCTTTTAACACAAGGCCCTCCAGACAGGGAAGGCCCCCTCTGCGCGCTGGGGCAGCCTCCACCTCCTCACCCACTGGTAGATGATCTTTCCCCACTCCTCGGGTCTCCTCCACATGATGAGGAAGCTGGTTTTGTTCTTGTCCAACCACTCCAGGTTCCCTGGAATCAAGAGGAGAAAGGCTTCGAGGCAGAGCACGGGGCTGGGACAGCAATCGCGGCATCACGCCTACAGGCGGCTGGAGGTGCTGCCTTCCCCCCTCCATGCTCCAGCTCCAACCGATTCCCCCAGGGGCCTGCGGGAATACGGAGCTTGGATTTCCCCCGAGACCCCTCCTCGTGCAGCTGGGGACCTCAGGGGCCGCAGAAGGGGTGAGCTGGCCCCGGGGGCTGCTCCTGTAGTAGGACAGTGCCTGCCCAGTGGGGCACAGCCCCCACCCGGATGGACAGACAGATGGACAAACAAGACACCCACCGTTTTTGCGGAGCTCCTCCAGCACCACCTGGATGGATTCCAGCGGCAGCTTCCCTGGGAGGGGGGGTTAAGGAGGTGCTGATCGACCTTGGGGTGGGGGGCAGGTGGGGGTGGGATTTGGGGATGAGGGTAACTGGGATGGGGGGGGACATGATGAAGGGTAACTGGGATGGGGGGGGTGTAACTGGGACAGGATGGGATGAGGGTAACTGGGATGTGTGGGGCTGGGTTACTGGGACAGGACAGGATGGAGGGTAACTGGGATGGGGAGGGGTTGGGGTAACTGGGATGGGGGTTTGGGGTAACTGGGATTGGACTGGATAGAGGGTAACTGGGATGGGGGGAGACAGGATAGAGGTTAACTGTGATGGGCCTGAATAAAGGGTAACTGGGAAGGGGGGGGGTAACTGGGACAGGATGGGATCGAGGATACCTTGGGGGGGGGGGGAGTCGGGGTAGGGGCAACTGGGGTGGGAGAGGACAGGGGTAAACCGGTACGGGGCGGGGGTTAAGGTAACCGGAGCAGGGGAAGGACAGCGGGTAACCAGTACGGGGAAGGGCTGGGAGGAACTGGGGGAGGGGGCTGTCGGTAACCGGGGGGGTCGATAACCGAGATCGGGGGGGGCGGAGGAGGGGGATGGGTTATCAGTAAGCGGGGCCGGAGGTGTGCGTGCATGGGGCCGGGGTAACAGGGGCCGTGCCCAAGGATACGCTGCAGGCGGCGGTTGGCGAACAGCGGGCTGTCCTGGGCCTCCCGCACCGTCATGGCGGGCAGCCGGTGCCGCCGGCTGTAGGCGAGAGCCAAGGCGCACCAGGCCGCCAGCTGCTTCTGCCGCGTCTCGCCGTTGGGCTGCAGCCTGCGGGGCTCCGCTCAGACACCGGCACCGAGCCGCGGACCCCCCCTACCCCGCACCCGGTTCCGGTGTCCCCCCCCCACTCCCCCGCCCCCAGCCCCGCAGATCCCGGGCCCTCCCCCCGCCCTCGGTCCCGGTCCCGGTCCCGGTCCCGGTGCCGGCGCTCACGTGAAGAAGGGCGGGAAGCTGTACTGCCACGGCCACGCGAAGCTCATCGCCGCCGCCACCGGAACCGCCGCCGCCGCCGGCTTCCGGCCCGCCCCGCCCCGCCCCGGTAAGCCCCGCCCCGCTCCGGTAAGCCCCGCCCCTCCGGGAGCCACCCCCCCCCGCTCTCCGCGCCCGCAGACCCCGCCCCCTCTTAGCCCCGCCTACCCCTCGACGCCCCGCCCACCCACACCGCCTGCCTCGCTAAACCCCACCCACCCCCTCGAATCCCCGCCCACTCACCGTATCAAGTGAAAAGCCTCGCCCATCCCACGAGACCACGCCCCTGCCCAACAAAGCCCCGCCCCAAACCTATCTATATAAACCCCGCCCATAGCCCCGCCCGCTCCCGTTAAGCCACGCCCCCCGCCGGTGCCCGGTGGTTGCAGGAGCACCGCCCGGTGGCACGGCGCTACCGGGGGGGCTCCGTGCCCGGCCCCCTGCTCAGCCCTGTCCCTGTCCCTTCCCCGGGGCCTCCCCCCGGTGTGGCAGAGCCCGGAGCAGGGCCGTGGCCGTGACCCGGTGGTGGGACGAGCACGGAACAAGCATCCCGGGGCTCGGGGCAAGCAGCCTTTACTAGCCCGCCACGGACCGGCGGGTTGTCAGGGTGGCACCGGGAGGGTGGGCGACACTGCTGCACCCTGGGGGGCGTCCGGACCCCTCGGGGCAGCACCCACCCGCACCCAGTCCCTGGTACGCGAGCAACCGGGAGCCCGGCACCGGCCACCGAGCCTGGTGGCGCTGCCGGTTCCCCCGGCGGGTTTTCGGTGGTGGCGGCGGAGCCTAGGGCTGCGCCTTGCCGTCCTTGCTGCGCCAGATGACGACGGTGACGAGGAAGGGGATGAGGCAGATGGGGGCGATGATCATGGCCAGCAGCACGTCCTCGGGGGGGTCGAAGACCTGGTTGCCCACCGAGCAGTTCTGGAAGTAGCGGTAGTGGCTCTGGAAGATGAACTGCTCGGCCAGCGCGTTGGGGTAGCCGTACATGAGGTGGTCGGCCGAGCCCTCCAGGCATGCCTGCAGCAAGCTGTAAGGCCTGCGGGAGAGAACCGGGGGGCACTGGCACGTGGTGGGGGACTCGGGGTCCCCCTGCCCACGTTTCGGCCCCGTCCGTACCTGCTGATGACCTTCCACTCGCACAGCTGCGGCGCCGTCACGTTCCTCATCAGGTCGACGAAGAGCTCCCAGCACTTCTCTGCCATGGCGCTGTACACCTCCTCTGCGCAGGGAGAGGCGCTGAGTGCCGGTGCCGCACCAGGGACTGTGCCCGGGACGGCACCGGGGACCATGCCCGTCACCCACAGTGGATTTGGGGATGCGCGGAGGGGAAGGGGATGGTCCCCCCGTGGGTGCCACCGGCGCTCACCCACCTGTGGAGTTGTACACGGCCGCCGGGGGGCTCGTCTTCGCCTCCTGGCCGAAGCCCTCTGCCTTGACGTCCGTGTGGCACAGCCCGCGTCCCAGCAGCGCTATGGAGGGACGGAGGGGACGCGGTCAGCGGGGGACACGGGGTGGGCAGGAGGGGACGGGAAGGGACAGGAGCTGTGGAGTGGCTGGAGCTGGTACTGGGGAGCAAGGGGACGAGGGGACAATGGCTCCAGCCTGGCTGCGGGTGACGGTGGAGGGGACAGGGGCTACCAGCCTGCAGTGGCCCCAGCGGGGCCGAGCCGTGTCCCGTCGCAGGGAGCCCGGCAGCCCAGGGCTGCGGCAGGAAGGAAGAGGAAGCGCTGACCGCAGCATGGCATGGCTGTGCAGCAGAACCCCCTCCATGCTCCGTCTTGCCCCGCAAGGCCTGCCACCGGCGTGGGGCGCGTCCCCCTGGCCACCCGCCCGGCCCGATGGAGCCCTCAGGAAATCACTGCCTCCATCTTGTCTCGTGGGCAGCGAGGCCACGTTTTGTGGCGAATCACCCCCCGTGGCTTTTTGTTGGGGCTGGGGGCTGGCTGGAAGGGATCTCCAGGGTTGGCACAGTGGCTACAGCAAGGGTAGCCCACCCTGTCCCCGTCCTGCTGTCCCTCCTTGCTGAGGGACCCCCGGCCGCTCTCCCGGCTCCCTCACGAAACCACGGGGCTGAGCGTGGCACGGCGTTGCGACAACCCCCACGGTGTACACGGGAGCACCCCAAGAAGGAGACACACGCACGAGGGCCCCTTCACGCCGCTCTCCCCCTTCTGTCACAGCCGGGACTCCGCCGGCCTCCCCCCGAGGGGCTGTGCCTGGGAAGGAGCCACCCCCCAGCACCCAAAGCCAGCACCCCATTGCGAGGCAGGAGACGGCCACCGCAGCGCCGCGTCCCGCTCGCCACGGGCTTGTGGGACCGAAGCGGCCCCGCACACCGAGACGGCGGCCACATGTGGGGTTTGCACGAGGCACGGAGCCCCCCCAGCCACGGCCACCCCGCCGTGCACTTACCCCAGAGCAGGAGGAGCCCTCGGGAGAGGCGGCCGGAGCCCGTCCGTGCGCACGGTGCCATCCTGCGAAAGCCTGCGGGCTAACGACCGGGACAAGTATTTCAATGGAAATAACAGGAAGCAACTCCTTTCCTCTGACAGGGGCAGTTTGACTACAGGAGACGTGTGAAAAATGAGATTGCTCAGCACTGCTTTAAAGCAGATCTCCCGGCGGGACCCCCCCCACACACACCCCCTCCGCCACCGCCACCAGCCCCCCGTGGGCATCGCCCCGCGCCCGCTCACCCCGGGCGGCCCGGCAGAGGAGAGGCTCTGCTCCCCGCGCAGCCCGTCCAGTTTTACGAGGCCGCTATTTTGTTTACTTGTGTATTTCTCTTTAATCCTGTCTGGGCTGGGTTGTGAAATCCCTCGTCTCCTGCGTGGAGGGCAGGCAGCCCGGCGCCGGGGGGAGTGGACCGGGGAAGCGAAACGTCCTCGTCGTCCCAGGATGGGCGCTGCCGTTCGGCTCTGGGACGGAGGGGGGGGGGTTCGTGGACCCGATGCCGTGCTCGCAGCCCCCCTGTGGGGCACCTGCCCCACGCAAGGACGGGCCCCGGGTAGGAGCCGAAGGGACAGCGGCGGTGCCGCGACGTGCACGAGGCCCAAGCGGGCAGGGAGGTGGGGAAAGGGCAGAGAAACTTGGCTGGCGATGCCGGCCCTCGGCCCCAGCCCCGCCGCTGGGCTCTGCCAAAACCCCAGGCTGCCGGGGCAGCTCCCACCCTCAGGGTTTTTCCCCCCCAGCAGAGCTCTGCAGACCCCAGCCCCGCGATATCCCCACCCGATGACCCGGCTGAGGCCCCGCGAGCTCGTTTCACCGCCGACCTGCGGCCGAGCTCGGACCCAAATCTTCCCCTTTAAAAACCTTCTTACTGGACCCGCGGAGCACAGATCGCAGCAACGCAACGCGTGGCGGCTCGCGGGGACCCTCCCTGCTTTGGACAGATCCTATCTCCCTGCTTCGCACCCTCCCTCGCCAACGTGCTGGCCCCGGGACGCGGCGAGCCCTTTCCGCGGGCGGGCGGCCGCATCTGGAAGCCATAAAGCTGCGGCGCTGCCGGGGTCGCAGCCCCCGCTCCCGCTCCTTTGTTGTCGGAGCCGCTGGAGCCTCCGGCCGACCGACGGCGGGAGCTCGTGCCAGGGAGACACCCAGTGATCTCAACCCGGCCCCTCCCTGGGCGCCCCGAGGGGACGGGCAGGGACGGGATGGGGGCAGCCAGCCAGCACCCGCCAGCACGTCCCCCACCCCCCGGCCTGGCACCGCGGTGCTCCCCGCCGGCACCCACCCTGGGGTGCTGGGGAAGGGGCTCAGCCCGTGGGGAAGAGGCTCAGCCCGTGGGGAAGGGGCTCAGCCCGTAGGGAGAGGGGCTCAGCATGTGGGGAAGGGGCTCAGCCTGTGGGGAAGGGGCTCAGCCTGTGGGG
>CM021791.1:2998372-3022004 GCA_011076525.1 Nettapus auritus | reverse complement strand
GGGGGAGGGTTGGGGCCTATGGGGGCAGTTTGGGGGGGATATGGGGCAGGTTGGGGCCTGTGGGGCAGAAAAGGGCTTGTGGGGGCAGTTTGGGGGGGATGTGGGGCAGATCAGGGCCCCCATGGGGCAGTTCAAGGCTTGGGGGGGGCAGTTTGGGGGGGATGTAGGGCAGATCAGGGCCCCCACGGGGCAGATTGAGGCTTGTGGGGGCAGTTTGGGGGGGCTGTTGGGTCGGTTGGGGCTTGTGGGGCAGATTACAGCCCCCGTGGGGCACTTCTGGGGCAGATCAGGGCTTATGGGGGCAGTGGGGGGGGGTGTGGGGCAGAGTGGGGCCCCCATGGGGCAGCTTGGGGCTTATGGGGGTATCTTGGGGGGGGCACAGGCATGCCAAGGTGCAGAGTGGGACCCCTGTGGGGGCAGATCAGTGCTTGTGGGGGCACATGGGGGCCCTGTGGGGTAGCTTGGGGTCTGTGGGGCAGGCCAGGCCCCTGTAGGGCAGTGACCGTGTGGGGTAGGAGGCTTGGACTGACCCCTCTGTCCCCCCCAGCACTGGCTCATGGTGCCCTCACCGTGGCCCCTGCTGCCAGCGAGCCTCCCCCAGCCAGTCTCCCCCCAAAACCTGTGTGCTCCAAGGGAAAACCCCATTTCTCTAGGATTTTCCTGCCATTAGAGGCCCGTTTGCTGCTGCCACCCCCGGGCACAAAGCTGCTCTGGCTGCAGGGAGGGCAGAGCACATCCATGCGCCGCAGGAGGTGTTTGCAGCAGGGCTTGGCACCTGCTTCCTCGGGGGGAGCTGCAGCATCCCTTCCCCGGGGGGGCGAGCAGGGCTGCGGCGGGTCGATGCCGCAGCGCCAGCACCCAGCTCGAAGGCTGCCCCTCATCCGTCGAAACCTGCTGGTAAACAGCAGCACCATTCTGAAGGGAAGGGCTGCAAAACAAGCAGAAATCCTCCCTGGCCTCCTGGCAAGGCCAGAAAGGCGATAGCTGCATGTAAGGAGGCTCCTGACGTCGCTGTTTTGTTCTGCCGGTGCCCCGGGCAAACGGAGAAAGGGGAACTCTGCAAACACGTTGTCCGTGGAGGATTCGCAGGGGTTCATGCTGGGCAGAAGCAGCTGAATCCCTGGAAGCACACGCAGTTCTCTGCTGCTTCTTACGTCCAAAAGCTCTCAGAGCTTTTCGGTGCAATTTGTGCTCTTAATTGTTCCGTAAAAAGGACCGGTGCAGATTTATGTGATTATTTATTTCCTAGTTAAAGTCTGTGATGCATTTAAAATCCGCGTGTTTTTTTTTTTTTTTTTTTCCTAATACCACTTGTTTGCAACGCTAAGCTCTTCATTATCTGATATTTACTCTTCCTGCATTTTTATAGAAAAATGGAAATCGCCACTCCTCCGACGTCAAAGTGTATTATATACTGGAAAAGAAAAGTCAAGTCTGAATACATGCGTCTTCGGCAGCTCAAGAGGTTTCAGGCGAACATGGGAGCCAAGGTAAAGCTGTAACCAGAGATGCCAGGTCTAGCTGGACGGATTTCTGCTTTAGTCTTCGCTCTAGTTTGCGGTGTTTGAGCAGTTTTCAGCCAAGTGCTTCGCAGTGAGAACTGGGAAATTATATTTCAGTTGTAGCCATGGTAAGCCTGAAGAGATTTCACCTCCCTTCGTGCTCCGTGGTTGGAGCAGAGCAGGGTAGTCAGCTCTGCTGTGTAGGCAGAGAAGTTCCCTGGCTGGGTGCTTGCATAACATGCGGGGAGAGGGCTCATTTCCACTTTGTGAAGTGTCTCCTTGCTTTAACCCCCTCGGTGCTAAGGCTCTGTGGGTCTCGGATGACTTCTGCCGCTGGTTTTCTCCATGGCAAGTAGGATTTTAGGACAGGTTGGATTTGATCAATAATTATGAAAAGCTGCTGCCTCTTGCTATGTTTTCAGCACAGTTCTGTACCGATGCTGAGGTTAATTAGAATTCTTTCTAATGAATATCATCAATCTGAAGTACTCTGCCTTGATTATGTTTTGATATGTGAAACAAAATCTCAGGAGGGATTTTAATGTTCTAAACCTCAACGTGATTTTTAAATTTTGAGAGCTTCTTCCTCTCGTTTCAGGCTCTTTTTGTGGCCAACTTTGCAAAGGTTCATGAAAAGACTCAAATTCTGAATGAAGACTGGAAGAAGCTGCGAGTTCAACCAGTGCAGTTGATGAAGCCAGTCAGCGGGCACCCTTTCCTCAAACAGGTAGGGAGAGCAAAAGAGGCACAGCAGCAACAAATGTGAATTGGAACCAGGTTTTGCAGGGAACTGCGAGGATAATTTATATATAGTCTGGGGGCAAAGCTTTTACTATCAAGGAGCCACAATGAGTGACTGCAGCATTTGGCTGTATTTATCCTGAAGTGCAGTTTCCTCCTGTGACTGCCTCCCAGGGGCTGTTTCTTCACTGCCCTTCTCTTCGTTTCTCTCCCAGTGTACCGTCGAGAGCATTTTCCCAGGATTTCCAAGCCAGACGCTGTACATGAGGACGCTGAACACAGTGGCTTTGGTGCCCATCATGTATTCTTGGTCCCCCCTTCAGCAGAACTTCATGGTAGGTCTGAAGGCTCTGTGGAGCAGGATCTTTGTGAGATGAGTGCAGATCTTTGTGAGATTAGTGTGTAACCATTACACGGTAGTGCAGTGATTAAACCATCTTCAGCCAACTTGTTTCAAGCGATGCCTGCTCAAGAGATGGGGGGATCATTGTTTTATTTGTTGCCTTGAACCCCTCAGAACAGCCTCGCATCCAAGCTGTCTTACCCAGCTAGTCTCTTCCACACTTGGTCCTCGATAGGGCCACCGTTATTTCACAGGATTCAAGGAGTAAGTTCTTTTGTTTGGCTGGGCAGGGTTATTAGCTTTTCTTTTTCTCTTTTAACTTCCCTTTTAAATGAAGACTTGCATTTCTTAGGCAGGCCCTTTCCTTCGTGATCCGATTACTCTGCTGATCTGCTTGGAGGGATGCTACTGAGGATCACAGTGGTGTGGAGGACGATTTAAATACTGTTTTGTCCTGGCTTAGTTAAGATTATTTACAAAGCAGATGGGCAGTCTGTGGCTATCCTGCCCCTTTGCCCAGTGTGTGTGTGTGTGTATTCCTACAAGCGAGGAGCTCCCTAGGACCAGGTGTAGCAGGCTGGTGGAGCGCTGTGGCACTAGGAGATGTAACAGAGCCCCTCGCCGGTGCCATGGCAATGAAATCCAAATGTCCTTGCTCAGTGCAGTTAATGTGAGAACGCTCCTCGGCTCCAGCTGTATCCCTCCTGGGATGAGTTGCCATTTTGCCTTTCACTGCTCTAGTTCCACTCCACCTTAATCACTGTGACCCCTCTGACATTTTCGGTTGTTTGTTATTCTTGGCAGCGTGCGTGTTTCTGAGTTTCCATAACCCTTGGATACGCTACTCTTATTTTTTTTAATCAGATTGCACTTTTTGGCATCAGGGTTATGCTGCTGGTACGGAATAACAATGAAATGTCAGTGATGTGACATCCAAAACTTTTTGCTGGGGAGGCTGAACCTTTGTTTTCCACTCTGTCTGTGTGGAATGGACTGGAGCAGCCCTAGAGGCACAGCCTGGGTGGGAATCAGCAGGTGCTGGGTTACTGAACCGCATCTCATCTCGTTACAGGTGGAGGATGAAACTGTTCTGTGCAATATCCCGTACATGGGAGATGAGGTGAAGGAAGAGGATGAAACCTTCATTGAAGAGCTCATTAATAACTACGATGGGAAGGTTCATGGAGAGGAAGGTAACGCTCAGCACTGTCCTTTCACTGTCCTCTGGCAAATTCGATATCAAAGCAGTTAAGAAGTCAAAAGGTGGCAGCAGTAACCAGCTTTCCTCTGAGAGCTCTTAGAGCAGAAAAGCAGGAAGGTGCCTGCGGTGCTGGTTTGCAAGGACTTGGTCCTGCCTTTTGATACCCCGCTCCATTCTAGGCCCAGGATGCTCTAGAGCCAGAGCTCTCGTTTGTGGGCATCCACAGGCAGTTCTGGGAAGCTGAAAAATGTGCTAGATGTTAGGAGGAGCTCAGCAACATCGTTTCACTTTTACTTCAGCCAAGACTTTAATCATTCTTTTCAGAGATGAAAAGCCAGTGTGTTTTTCTCCGTAGTTTCTTAGCCCATCGTAAAGGTCTGTCTGGAGGGAAGAAGGCTGTGGAAAACTCTCTGGTGTGGCCTGTCCCCAGATTCACTAAAATGATACACCACTCTTATGACTCCATAGCATTAAAATCCCACCTGTCCTTCCAAAATTGCCAGGAAGGTTCTCACTGATAATAATACCCTGTGGCTGGCTTGTGATTTACCACCCCGAGGAGCATGAAAGATGATGGCCCTCCCACAGACTGGCTGACACCACTGTGTTTCAGAAATGATTTCAGGGTCAGTCCTCATCAGCGACGCCGTGTTCCTGGAGCTAGTGAACGCCCTGAATCAGTACTCAGACGAGGAAGAGGAAGGACACAACGATTCCGAGGTGAAGCAGGAGGATGGGAAAGAGGAGCTGCCAGTCACGCGGAAAAGGAAGCGAATTGCAGCGGAAGGTGGGTTTGGCTGCAGAAACCGGGGCTGTGATGGTCGTGTTTCCATCCTACCTTGCCTTAGGAGCTGCCCAGCGCTCTCCTGCCCTCGCTCTTTTGGTTATGTGTGTGTCACTTAGGGGTAGTAGCCAGCTTGGCGAGTTCTGCTGAGGTAGATGAAAGAAGAAGGGAAGTCAGTTATTCTCATTGTCCCCTGCGGACAGGATAAGCAGTCATCAGCGTTAAGTGTAGCAAGGAGGAATTCAGATGAGTCATCTGGAAAGCCATGTAATGGTGCGATTAGCAAAGCGGTGGGGTATTACCTGGGGAGAACGTGAGATCCCTGCTCTCAGAGGTTTCAAAGCGCCGGCCTGGCAAGCATCTGTCAGTAAGTTTGTAGGGAGATCTAATTCTGCTGGAGGACAGGGAGGTGAACCTTTTCAAACCCCTTCCAGCCTCGTTTTCCACGTATTAGCGTTCATCTTCCTTCTCCTGTGCCACCTGGGGGTTTTGCTGTGGTTCGTGGGATTTTCACATGTCCTGCGTGCCCTTAGGAATGCTGACTGGGAGTTTCAGCTTTGATTTATAGCGATACGAGCAGCACAAACACCAGGACCTTTTGCAGACGTAGGAAAGTATTGTCTGTAAACCTTGCCTTGGTAAGAAAAGTAATATTCCACACGAAATCATTAGTACTTCCATCAACGCATTATGCTAATTGGAAGGTGGCAGAGTGCAATGCATCTGGAAACGATTTAGCCTCGTTGCAAGGCAGAATTGTCTGTGTGGTTACGTTTCTGTCTCTTAAAATGCCGTCCAGAACACCTCCTGGAATCGCCCTGTCTGGAAGAAGGAGAGGCACGGTCACATCCAGCGTAACTGAGGAATTCTCTTCTTTTTCCGTAGGTAACAAGAAGTGTTCAAAGAAGCGATTTCCAAACGACATGATATTCACTGCCATTTCTTCCATGTTCCCCGAGTATGGCTTTCCAGATGACATGAAAGAGAGGTAGAAGATCTTTACGTGTGTTGCTTACTACCTTTGTTAGTGACGGTTAAGATTTGGGTTTTAGACAACAGCCCTGTGCTCTGAGCAGAAAGCTGAGCTCGCTTGGCTGCAGGCGCCGTGAGCAGAACATTTTTTGAGTATTAGAAACTTTTGGTTTAGCCTCAAGGTATCTGAGCCAGAGTCATAAGACCTAAGTCACACAAAGCCTTCTAAAACGGCCCGAATTAGGAAAAAATGCACGTCAGTGGCTGTCTGCTCAACAGGTACCGAGAGCTCACGGAGGTGTCGGACCCGAATGTGCTGCCCCCGCAGTGCACCCCCAACATCGACGGGCCCTGCGCGAAGTCGGTCCAGCGCGAGCAGTCCCTGCACTCCTTCCACACGCTCTTCTGCCGGCGCTGCTTCAAATACGACTGCTTTCTGCACCGTAAGTGCGGTCGCGTCGGACGCTTCCCTTTTCATTTCCTCAGTGCTTTGTGCTCCTGCGTGCCTCGCTTGGCATCTGTGCTGCAGTCGTCAGAGGGTGACGCCTCTCTGGCGTTGGCAGCGGAGCCTTTGGAGGCTGTCAGGTGCCCCAAAGCCTTTTATAAAGACAGCTCCACCAATTTCCACAAGTGGACGGAAACCAACCTGCGTGGCAGCCCGCTCTTTGTCACCATTGTTCTCTGTGCTGTGCTGGCCCTCCTGGCACTTCGTTCCAGAAGTAGCGCTGTGACTGGGCTTCGCTCTCACTTCGCAGAAGCTCATCAGGGAAAGGCACGACTGTCACACTTCCAAAGTCTGGACGTGCCCCTGTGTTTTGTTGCCTCACTGGAACTTACAGCTCCATCTTAGTCATGTTCCTGCGGTTTGTGCTGCCAAAGCCTTTTGGATAGGGATTAGCTCTTGGACCTGCTGTTTCCCAGGTCCGAGGGCTTCCTTGGAAAGTCGCAGGACTCTCTCCAGTGAATTATTTATTTAAAGGTCTACTATTAAGATCATGCGGTCTTGTTGTTTCAATCTGAAAGCAGACATTTTTCCTACAGCCTCTCCTTCCCAAGCGTTTCCCCTCTGATGCTAAGTTCCCATCGTTGGTAGGAGTAGGGCTGGCCGAGACATCCCCACCTTGTGCCCTGCTCTTCGGAGATCTGCTCCTGTGCTCCTGGTCACTGCCGCAGGCTCCCACTTGCCTTCCCTCCCCTCGTGCTCTCCCCGTCCTTTGCTTTGTGGCGGGTGCCCCTTGTTGGAGGATGCTGATAGTAAAGCTCACTATTATTTTTTTCAGCTTTTCATGCTACTCCTAATGTGTACAAACGAAAGAACAGAGAGACGAAAATCGAGCCAGACCCTTGCGGAGCAGACTGTTTCCTCTGGCTGGTAGGTTTCTGCGCTGCAGCTTCTGAAACCGCCGTAGGAAGTGGCCTGGCCAGCCATGCTCTTCAGTACTTTGTAGGTCTTTTTTTTTTCACAACTTTGGTGATTTTTCAGAATTACCTAATTCTGAAATCTCACTTGATTGTCTAAGCTGATTATCTAATCGTCACTGAATTTGGGGAAGCACGGATCCAGATACGAGCCTTATGGGAAGCGCGTTCACGACACGTTCAGATTATCTGGCTGAGATATCAGCGTCTGAGGGGAGCTGCAGGGCTGAGGCGGAACAGAGGCTGGGAGGATGTAGAACAGAGGCCGGGAGGATGTCATTGCCAGGGCAAGAGACGTGGAAGCAGGCTGGGGGAACGGGGTGAGGGAGCCTGCTCATACCAGGTGGTGATGCTGAAGGACACGAAGCAGAAAGGTGCCGTGCAGGCAGCTGGCAGGGCCGTGGCACTTACTGGAGGTGACCCTATGATGTGCCACCTTCTCGTGGTGGCAGCAGGGCTTCTCCCAAGGCCTTTCTGCACGTCCTGGCTGCGTGCCACCCACCCCGTGCTCTGCTCTGCTTGCAGGAAGGAGCCAAGGAGTTCGCCGCGCTGCACAACCCACGGTCCAAGTGCTCGGGCAGGCGCCGCCGGAGGCACCATGTGGTCAGTGCTTCCTGCTCAAACACCCCAGCCCTCGCTGAGACAAGGGAGGGAGACAGCGACAGAGACACGGGCAATGAGTGGGCCTCTAGTTCCTCGGGTACGTCGCCATCCCTGGAGACAACCCTCTGCCATTTAGTGCTGTGACAAATAACGAGCGGGCACTGTCACACGCGGGGCTCCATCCCTGTCTTGCTGCTCTGTCCCTGTGCTGGGGCTGTGGAATTCAGAGCTGGAGTGACAAAATGTCCACAGCTGGCCTTAAGTAAACACGGGGGACACCCAATCCTGCCCTGCGCTGCCATGGGGTTCATTATCCTCATTGTCAGGCAGGCTCAGGCACCCCTGGAGCACCGCTGCCCGAGGAAGCTGTGACAGCAGGGGTGTGTTCCTGCTCATCCCTGGCCCTACCATCTGCCTTTCTCCCCAGAGGCAAACTCCCGCTGCCAGACCCCCACCAAGCAGAAGCTGAGCCCGGCCTCGTCCCAGCTGTTTGCGGTGGAGACGCAGCAGGAGCCGGTTGAGTGGACGGGAGCCGAGGAGTCACTCTTCCGTGTCTTCCATGGGACCTACTTCAACAACTTCTGCTCCATTGCCAGGCTGCTGGGGACAAAGACGTGCAAGCAGGTACGGCCTGACCTTCTGGTCTGGGCAGGCAGGCACCGAAGTGCCTGGCCCCGGGGCAGGAGGGAGCCCTTTGCTGCTGCTTGCTTCTTTTTTTCTTCCCTGCTGCAAACCGCCTCGAGGAACGTGTTGCATCAACGCTTTGGGAAGCTGGGTGGTGTTATTTTGCAGTATGGCTGCTGTTCACAGAACAAGCCCCGCACACATCCAGTGCTGTTGGGTTTCTTCAGCGTGCCGTATCCCAGGCTGGTGGGACGGGATGGTTTTGTTTCCCAGGCAAGAAAAGCAAGGACACCCATGGCTTAGTGAAACTGGGGACAGAGCTGCCTGCTTACTGGGACCCCCACCGTGTGTGTGCTTGCACTCTCTCCGTTTGTGCTTTAGATAAAGGTAACTGGGATATACTGAACTTTATTCTTCTTTTTGCTTCTGTTTTTTTTTGGTAGGTCTTTCAGTTTGCAGTTAAAGAATCGCTTATAACAAAACTGCCAACAAACGAATTAATGAATCCATCCCAGAAGAAGAAAAGGAAGCACAGGCAAGTGTTGGACAAGCTTGTTTTGTTCTTAAAAACGCAACCAGATCCACTGCTTTTTGTGCCAAAGCATTCCTGGTAATCCCCATCTGGCTCCCATCTGCGCACACTTCTCGCTGTCACACAGGGCTGATTGTGCTGCCGGCTGGGAGCTGGCCCCTGGCCCTTCTCTGGTGCTATCCTCCCGGTCGGGGAGCTGCGGGGTCCTGCGCCCACGGGCTCAGCCCCGGAGCAGAGGGCGGCGCGGTGGCTGCTCTGTGCCGCACTGCTGCAAGGAGGCCGGCGCTGTCCCGACAGCAGCCTCAGCCCGAGCTCCCTGCCTCCTAACCTACTTTTTTGTGTGCTGATCCAGTGTATCCAGTCATATTCTGGCTCTCACACTTGCCTGAAATAACTCCTGTAGCTGTGCCGTTCTCATCTTTCTGCGCTTTGCGGCCGCCCGATGGTTATTAATGCATGACGCTGCCAGGCAGCCCTGCTGGAAGCGCCTGGCCCCAGCTGCTGCGCTGGCTGGCGGTGCTGAGCGCGGTGCTTAGCCAGCCCTTCCCGATGGAGGCTCGTGCCCCCCACCTCTGACACTTCTCTGCTTCTCTCCCAGGCTGTGGGCCGCGCACTGCAGGAAGATCCAGCTGAAGAAAGGTAATGTCCGTGGCTGCGCTCGGCTGCGGTTTGCGTGGTCGTTCTCCCCCGGGGACTGATTCTCCAGCCCTGACTTGCACAGGACACCGTGTCCCGGCAGCTGTAGGGGTGCAGGGGGAGCAGCTCCCCACCAAAGCTCTCATTTTGGTGCCCCTGCAGCTGTGCCACCCGCATCCCTGCCGTGCCAGCGCTCTCTCCCAGGCGGTGGGAGAGGCTCAGTCCTGCTCCAGCCGGAGGGGGGCTGAGGTTTTGGCGTGCAGATCCCGTGTAAAACGGGCTGCGGAGGTGTAAAGTAGACATGTGTCATGCGTTTGTAATGACAGCTGTGTGCTGAGCGCTGCTGGGCTTCCTGCCCTCTGCAGGCAGATGGGGAACGTGCACGTGCTCTGCTCCAGAGCCCTGGGCGTGCTGCTTGCTCTCAAACGTTCCTGCAACGCGCAGCTTCTAACCCTGCCGTTTTCTCCTCCTGCTCCAGATAACTCGCCTACCCAGGTGTACAACTACCAGCCCTGCGACCACCCCGAGCATCCTTGTGACAGCTCCTGCCCTTGCATCATGACCCAGAACTTCTGTGAGAAGTTCTGCCAGTGCAACCCTGACTGTAAGGAAAAAGCTGGGACTACCACACCTGAAAGCGGCCGGCTCTTCTCGCAGAGACGGGGAGGGTGCAGCCCTGGGGCTTGCTGGAGGCCTGTTTTATCCCTGCCTTCGTTTCTCTGTCTGTCTGCAGCAGTTTGATTAGCAGACTCATAAATCTAAGGGGATACTGTGTTCCGTGCTGCCCCGTGTCCCCCAGCAGCAAGTGATACAGGCTCTGTATCGAGCACCAAACCCTGGGTGTTGCTGCCAATCCCATGGAAGGAGGACGTGTGGCCAGCAGTTAGGGTGGGAGCTGGGTCATTGCTCTGCCACGCTCATTTTCCCCTCTGAGCTCCCGTTCCCAGCTCAGGGGTGGAGATAACAGCACTTGCCCGCGTAACCGGGGCTTCTGAGGGTGAATTCGTGTGGGATTATGACACAGCCTGGGGCTGGCAGGGCTAGGGGGTGACAGGGAGCCAGCTCAGGTTTGCAGCTTCTCCATCCTGATCTGTTCATATTATCAGAGCTGATTTCGAACTGCACGTAATTAGCCCCAAGAGGCAGATCAGCATCTCCAGCTGCGGAGGCAGGAGGGACCCCCGCGTGGATCTGTGCTGTGTGAGGTGTGAGCAGTGCTCAGAGCTGCCTCGCCCCCAGGCTGTTGCTCTGCTTTCTGGCTTTCAGCCTTGGGTGCCCAGGCTGCAAAATGTCCCTTTGTCACGTTGAATTCCTCGATGAGCCCGGTTCTGGTGACTTCAGGAGTCAGGAAGGCGGCCTGGGAGCTCCCGATTCTCCTGCCCAGAGCGGAGGGGCTGCAAAGCTCGTTATTAGCACGAAGGCACCTCCCTCGTGTTAGCGGGGTGTGCAGGCAGCCTGGCCCTTGGTCACAATTTTAGTTCTGTATCTGCACAGAGCCCATCAATCACCCTGCCAGGGCGAGACCCGGCTCAGCAGGAGCTTCTATGTGTCTGCGGGGCAGGGACACGCGGCACGTCCCTCTGAAAAACCTCACGCTGTGTTCCTGCAGGTCAGAATCGCTTCCCAGGCTGCCGCTGCAAAACCCAGTGCAACACCAAGCAGTGCCCGTGCTACCTGGCTGTGCGCGAGTGCGACCCGGACCTCTGCCTGACCTGCGGGGCTTCGGAGCACTGGGACTGCAAGGTGGTCTCCTGCAAGAACTGCAGCATCCAGCGAGGTCTCAAAAAGGTATTATTTGCTGTGTTGCCTGGCTCTGGGCTGCCGGCAAAGGGCTGCCTGGGGGTAGGGTTGATAAACAGATCTGTGCCGTGTGGGAGAGGGGGTGTGAGCCACCCGCAGCTGTCTGAGCGAGGAAAAAAATCAAAGAGGAGCTGCTCTGCCCCGGGCTTCTATAGCACTTACTCTGGAGTATGGATTATGGATGTGAAAATTGGGAGGTGGGGGCTATTTGAGGAAGGGTGAGAACGAGGGAGTGTAAAAAAATGACTCCAAATGACACCTGGGGCGTGATCTTTGGTGCTGGGGGCGGTAGGTCTGCCCACCCCGACTCTTTTCTTCTCACCTTGGCTCTAGCACTTGTTGCTGGCACCTTCGGACGTCGCTGGCTGGGGGACTTTCATCAAGGAGTCCGTGCAGAAGAACGAATTCATCTCGGAGTACTGCGGGGAGGTCAGTGCTGCTGCCCTCGCCGGGACTGCCGCGTGCTCGGGCGGCCGCGCGTCGTGGAAGCGCTGCTGTGCGGTTATCTCAGGGGCCTTCCCCAGCTCGGCCACGGGCTCGCTCTGACCCGGCTGAGAGTTAGAAACCTTACAATTCTGGGACCCAACTCCAGGCCCTCTGCCAAGGAGGAATGTCTGGTGTGTGCGTGCTGCTCCCTGGGAGCCCAGCTCCTCCTCTGCTCCTCCTGAGCCCCCGCGAACCCCCACCCGCTGGTGTGGAAGGGCAGGAGGCACCTCCAGGAGATCCAAGAGCATTGTTCCTTGCAGCGATCCTCACCGTGCCCTCAGGCACTGAGGCTCTCTCAAGGCGTTCTCCTTCTCCAGCTTATTTCGCAGGATGAGGCTGACCGGCGAGGAAAGGTCTATGACAAGTACATGTCAAGTTTCCTCTTCAACCTCAACAATGGTAACTCGCGTGGGGCTTCAAGGGGTGGCAGAGACGTGGCAGGGGCTGGTGGGTGGGCAGTGTCGAGCCCCTCCAGCCCGTGAGGAGCAGTCTTGTCTTTACGGGACACCACAGAGTTTTCTTCTTTTGCCTTTCGATAGATTTTGTCGTCGACGCCACTCGCAAAGGAAACAAAATCCGCTTTGCCAACCACTCCGTGAACCCCAATTGCTATGCCAAAGGTGAGCTCTCCCCACCCGGGCAGGCCAAGGCTGGGGAAAGGTCTCTGGGGTCTGCTCAGCTCTGGGAATTCAGGGGGTTCACGTGTTCCCAAGTCACCCGGAGGCTTTGTCAGCCTCAGAACTTCAAAGGCGCGGGCAAACTCTCCTTCTGCTCTGCTGCAAATCACGTTCCTGCTCGTGGGGGCCCCGCTCAGCTCTGCTGTGGCCGTGGCCTTGCAGAGGGCTCGCTGCGGGTTGGAGCCCCCCAAGGGGAGCATCCGTGACCCGACCTGAGCTGCAGCCGCATGTCCCCGACGTTGTCCCTCTGGTTGCAGTTGTGATGGTGAATGGAGACCACCGGATAGGAATCTTTGCCAAGAGGGCCATCCAGGCGGGAGAGGAGCTCTTCTTTGATTACCGGTAACGCGGGCACCCTGGGCAGGGCTCGACCCTGCTTTCTGTGCACGTTTGCAGGGAATTCAGAGGTCGTGACAGCAGCTGTGGCTTTTCCTGTCTTGTAGGTACAGCCAGGCAGACGCCTTGAAGTACGTTGGCATAGAGAGGGAGACGGATATCATCTAGGCTCTGTGCCGGGGGGTCCCTGGCACTCCTTGCTGCTGCACCTTGTAAGCGATGCCATGTTTGCTTCGCGCTGACATGACTGCTGCCCGTGTTCCCCTTGCTGTGTGTGTCACAAGTGCTACTCGCTGCCCAGACACCCGGACAGAGACTTGGGGCAGGAGTGTGAGCAGCTCCTGCCCGGGTATCAGCTCTGCCCAGCCCCGGCGTGGGGCAGGCTCCAGCACCTTCCCTGCTGGCTGTCCCCTGGGCTGGAGGGAGCCCGTGGACCGAGGCAGCTGGGGCTTGAAGAAAAGCTGTGGTGCAGGTTTCCAGTCACCAGCTTTCAGCCTCTTCCCGTTTTCTGCTGACTGCTGAAAGCAAGCGAGTGACTGCCTGCACCGAGACCCTCGGGGCATGGCTCGGGGGCAGCGCCAGCTCCCCTGGGACAAGCTCTGGTCTCTGGTGCTGCCTCTTTTGTCCTGCTGACCAGGACAGCGACAGCATCGGAAGCTGGTGAGCTCTGGCCACGTGCCTGCACGTCCCCGAGCCCCACAGCTGCTGTCCCAGGGTCTCTTTTCCCCCTGCCCCAGCTGGCTGGAGGACAGAGACCACCAGCACGGGGCTCGTGTGGGCACGATCCCCTGGGACAGGGCGAGCAGCACTATGCAAAAAGTCACTTTGGGTAGGGAAGCTACTGAGCTGGTTAGAGACGATGTTACAGGGGTGCTGCTACAAGCACAAGGGGAATCCATGGAAAGAAAGCACTGGGGAGCCCACAGCTGGCTGGGTCTGCTGGGCTGGGGCAGCTTTGGGGGGCTGCGGGGGGAGCCCCCCACTGCTCGGCTGGGGCTGCAGCCAGCCTGGGAGCTGGGGCTTCGGCCGTGCTCCGGGCAGGTGCTTCCTGACCATGCAGTACCAAAGCTGGTTCCCCCCACCCTCCTCTGCCAGGACAGTCTTTTTCGGAGAGGCGTGGGCCCTCAGAGACGTACCAGGCGCTTCAGGAGCCTGCTTCATGGCACAGAATTGCTTGGATGTTGCTTTGGTGAGGTTTGAGCAGGGCGCAGCAGGCCCGCAGCTGCTACGTGCAGTGAGCTCTCCCCACAGAGCTCTCCGGAGGTTTCTGATGCTTTGGTCCTGGCCTTGGGGATAAAGGGGAAATGTTCTCTGGCAAGGTGAGGTTTGGCCTTAGCACCCCATGCAAAAAGAAAAAAGAAAAAAAGCACTTTAAAATAAGCATTCCCAGCCAGGCGGCTGAGCCCCGTGCGCTGCCCAGGGTGCTCTCAGGTTGGGGGGGGGACCACGGATGTCCCGAACTGCTGCCGTCCTTCAGCAGCACCTTTGTGGGGCTGGTTGTCCAGGCCTGGGTGGGTGGGTGGATGGATGGATGGATAGATGGATGGAGTGATGAAAGGATGGAGAGATGGAGGGATGGATGGATGGATGGATGGATGCCTCTTCCCTGAGCAGGGAACTGGGCCTGAAGGTTGGGGCTGTCCCCTAGGAGCCACGTGTGCTGCCAGCTGGCCTGGTGTGGGGCGCTGGGAGCTGCTGGACTCCTGTGCCAGTCTGGAGCGGTGCTGCGGGACGCTGTTTGTCCAGGGCTGGAACCTCTGCCCCGCTCCTCTGGGAACCGCAGGGCTCCCACGCAGGCCCCGATCGCGTCCCCAAATGCAGAGAGCGCCCTGGGTCTGCACGGGGAGCTGAGCCCCTCCTGGCCCGGGTCTGCTCCCGTCCTGCCCGCTGTCCGTCCCGGCTGGCGGGGCTTTGGGTCCGTCTGGAGCAGCGCTTGTACCCCGGCCCCTCTCCCTCACCCCCATCCCTTTTCCCGCTGCCTCCGTTCCCCCGGCTTGCCCCAGCCCCGCTGTCCGCTCGGTGTCCTCCGCCACGTTGGCCGTTATCTGCACTATGCCAGGCTTGTGTCTGTGGTTCGTTGACGGTGAATTATAATGCACTTTAAAAAGAACGTGGCTTGTAGCCTTTGTCAGAATAAAGTGGTCGCCAACACTCCCTGCGGCTCGTTGTGCTCTGTTCCCCCGGGGCTGCCGTGCAGCCGTGACCCAGCCCGGGCTCCGCGGGTCCCTGCGGCCCCGGCTGTTGGTGGCTGTCCCGTGGGGATCACGCCGGGCACTGCCAGCACCCTTCCCTGGTGCTGGGGAGGAGCGGAGCCGCTCTCCCTCCTCACACAAGCTGCCCAAGGGAAGGCCGGGGAAGGGCGTCAAACGCCGTCATTCTGCCTTTATTTGAGTCTCTCCGCATCTCGTCCGACAAAAGGGAATTTTTAAAAATAACGTGCCCAGCGGAGCCAGGCCTTTGGGTAGATAAATGCATTTCTGTAACATTGTCTTAACCACGATACAGCGCGCGAACGGGAGCTTTCCCCGGGCGGGCGGTAACGGCAGGATGAGCACCCCGGGCGGAGAAGTAGCGAACTACGGACCACTTACCACGACACTCGGAACGTATAACACCCGACGTAAAGTTCCGTTTTGTGTTATTTTTTTTTTTTGTTTTCTTTTTTTATACAAACCGAGAGAATTAAAAAAAACACCGGAGTGTAGTAGAATATCCAGCAACAAAAAGAAAAAAAAAAAAACAAACAAACGGTAGAAAGGATCATCCGTACCTGACGGTCGGAAAGCAGCATCTCAGCAAAGTGCGGTGGCGTCATGCGCGGTGCACGCACGGGCAGGGTATTGCTGGGGCGCCCCGGGGCTGTGCTCCGAGGCTGGCTATTGCGTGGTTTCCTTCGTGGCTCTTGCTAAGCGAGTAAAGCAGCAGGTAATCGAGGCGCGAGCGGGGCGAGGGGCACCCCCCTGGTGCTGCTCCCCCCCTCCCCGTGTGGGCTGCGAGGTGCTCCGGGGGGGTCCCCGGTGAGGAGCGGGGCTCTGGCAGCGGGTGGCCTCCGGCGGAGGGGCCTGGGGGTGCCGGCGGCCGGGTTGGGCTGGAGGTGGCCACGCTCCGGCTACGGGGCCGGCTTCGGCTCGGCGGTGCTGGCAGTTCAGGTGTGCTCGGCCCTTTGGTCCCGCGACGCTCGCTCCTGGTCTCCGGGCGGCCCCCGCCGTGGCCGCCGGGGGGGCTGCGAGCCCGTCCCACCCCTCCCCGGCCCCGCTAATCGCCTTTCGCCTCCTCCAGGATCTGGGGCAGGTTCTGGTCTTTGCGCACCGACAGCGGTTTGACGGTGCCGCCGTAGTCCTGGATGGCCTTGGGCTCGTTGGTGTGGTAGGAGCCCTTGTAGCGGTGGTAGTAGAGGTAGAGCAGCACCAGCAAGCCCCCGAGCAGCAGCAGCAGGAACGTGACGACTGCGGGGAAGGCGACGGTGAGGGACGTTGGGGAGGGGAGCTGGGGACAACCCGTGGCACGGCGGGGGGACGCCGGCCGGGCGTTTCACTTACACCCGATGATGATCCCGATCCAGCCATCGTCGTGCACGTGGGGGAACTCTGTGGGGGCAAAGCGGGTGGGTGGGATGGGGGCCGCGGGGTTCTGCGCTGGAGCATCGCCTCCGCATCACCCGGGCACCCAGGCTCCCAGCACAGCACCTACCCGTGCCCATGTACCAGGGGTCCATCTCGGGGGGGATGAGGATGGTGGTGAGGGGCAGCATGGAGGCGCAGCTGGACTCCACCAGCTCCCCGCGGATGCTGTAGGGCCTCACCACGCTGGTGGGGCGGAAGATGGCTTTGAGGGGGACGATGCTGTTAAACTTCACCCCTGAGAGGCAGCCTGAGAAGCCGGGCGTGTTGTAGCGCTGGATCTCGGGGTCGATCACGCCGGTCTCTGCGGGGGCACGGAAGGAGGTGGCTCACCCCGCCAAGGGCCGAGCTGGGCCGAGAAGATGCCGGCGCGAGGGGCAGGACCCAGCTCACCCATCACGCGGCCCAGGTACAGATTCTTGGGTGAATCCAGCTTGCTGTCCACGAACAGAGAGAACTGCTGCTCCATGACGGGCAGGTAATCCACCTGGGGGGGCAACCATGCGGCGTCAGCACCCCTCCTGCACCCCTTACCACCCCATCGGTGCCCCAGCCCCCTACCTGCGTGTACAGCGTGCGATGCAGGCGGGTGATGTTGACGTGGTGAGGTCTCCCGTCCGTCACCGGCTTGGTGGTGAGGGCGAAGACGTAGGGGCTGGTGCCCAGCTGGTAGCGCAGCTGCAGGCTCCCTGAGGGCAGAGCACGAGGCGGCTGCAGCGCTGCTCATCGGCCTGGGGACGGGGGGAATCCCCCCCAGTGCCCTCACCGTCATCCTTGATGAGCACGGCCATGTAGTCCTTGACGAAGGAGCTGACGTAGAGCAGCACGGCGGGCGCCGAGGTGGTGCTGAAGCTGAAGCTGACCTCCTCGCTGGTGAGGTTGTAGCCGGGCAGGGGCTGCCAGGGGCTGCTGACGATGCTGGCGAACTCGCGGGCGGCGTACAGCGACATGGGCAGGATGTTGTACCGCACCCACGTGCCCTCCTCGAAGTACCCGCCGATGTCTGCGGGAGACCCACGGGGGTGACGGGGGCGCCGGCTCCTCTCCCCCAGCCCGGCCCCGCTGAGGGTCCCCCCGCGGTGCCCGCGGCGCGGAGCCGCTCACCGTGGTTGCAGAAGGGCCCGTCGAAGGCGGAGATGCTGCAGTTGCAGCTGTAGTGGCTGTAGCGCTCGACGCAGAGCCCGCTGTTCTGGCAGGGCACCGGAGGGTCCTGGCAGTGCCCGGTGCAGTTGACCCGCACGCCCTCGGTCTCGTTGGCCTTGCCCTCCAGGTTGAGCGTCACCCCGTTCATCCGCAGCGCCCGCAGGCACCCCAGGAACGGCCGCATCTTGTGTTCCGCCGCACCTGCAGCCAGGACGGGGCTCAGCGCCCTGCGGCACGCGGGAACACGGGGACATAGGGCACGGGGCAGGGGGGCTCTCACCGACGTAGAGGGGTCTGTCGAACTCGAGGCGCACGAAGCTCTGCGGCGGGGCCGGCCGCACCACCCAGGGCAGCTTGTCCACCCGCAGCCGGGCCAGCTTCACGTTGAGCTCAGCCTTCACCTGGTGCCACTCGTCGTCGTTCCAGGGCACCGCCGAGCGCACCGTCAGGTTCTCGTGCCCGTTCCCGATGTCGTAGGCAAACACCACGTCCCTGGTGGCTGCGGGGATGAGGTGTCGGCAGGGGCACCCCAGCCCCGCTGCCACCCTGCGTCCCCGTTACCCGCGCCCGTACTGTTGAGCTCCACGCGGACGTAGTTTCGGGAGCCGGGGTTCTCCAGGAAGACGCCGGATGGGGCAGTGGTCTTGAAGTAGAAGGAGATGTCGAGGCTGTGGTTGGCCTGGAAGGTGGGGAAGAGCAGGGCTGCGCCCCTGTTGAAGGAGACGGTGTTCCAGGTGTTGCCTGCGGGGAGCAGGAGAGGGTGAGAGGTGGGCATGAACCCAATGTGGGAATGGACCCAGTGTGGATAAAGGTCCCAGCATGGATACAGGACCCAACATGGGTATGGACCCAATGTGGGCATGGACCCAGTGTTGATACAGGACCCAACGTGGGCATGGACCCAACGTGGATACAAGACCCAACATGGGAATGGACCCAATGTGGATACAGGACCCAGCATGGGTATAGACCCAATGTGGGCATGGACCCAGTGTGGGTACAGGACTCAACGTGGGTATGGACCCAACACGGATACAGGACCCAACGTGGATATAGGACCCAACATTGGCATGGGACCCAACGCATCTCTGGCCACTCACGGTCTCCATAGCACCGCAGGGGCCCCAGCAGGAACTGCGCTTCGGAGCCGGAGCGGTTGGTGTCTCCCACCACCACCTGCGTGACGGGGAGGTGGTCCACGAAGGTCAGCAGACCCTTGTCCGTCCTCCTGCAGATGGCATGTGCGTCAGCGGGGCTGCACAGGGGCTGCTCCCCACCACCACCCTAACTTCCCCAGCACACCCCCAGCCCTCACCACAGCTGGTGGTCGGCGTCGCAGTTGCAGAAGTACTGGGGGTCGACGCAGTTCTTGTCCAGCCCGCAGGCGCAGCGCTGGATGCCCGGCCGCGAGCCCCCCCAGTAGTAGTGCCGCTCGTTGTTTCGGCCCATCCAGAAGCTGAAGGGCAGCCCGGCTGGGGGCACAGGGGATGGTAAGGACACGGGGGGGACATGGCACGGCCCCGTGCCACGGCCCCGCTCCCCTCCCGGCGCTCACAGGGGGTGTTGAGCAGGCGGGAGTTGTAGCAGTTCAGCTCGATGCGCTGCTCGCAGTACTCGGAGGCGTTTGCCAGCGCCGAGACCTCGGCCCAGGAGGCGTTCCAGTACTCCACGGCACCCAGGTAGGGCTGGTCCACGCTGGAGCCTGTCACCCGCGTGGCGTAGTGGCGGTTGTGCCGGATGATGGTCCATGCCCGGTCCTCTGCAGGGCAGGGGGTGTTAGGAGAAGCCCATGGGATGCCCCAGCTCGCTCCATCCCTGAGCCCCGGGTGCAGAGGGAGAGCCCGGTGCCTGCCCATCGCACCCACCTCGTATGTCACAGTACACCGTGAAGGGCTTGAGCGGCCCGCTGCCGTCCGGGTCGATGGTGTAGTTCCCTGAGGTCTTCCCGCTGACCCGGTAAGCATCGCACGACTCCTTGTAAAGGGCTGGAAGAGGGAAACGGGGTGGGGGGACGGACACAAGATGGGCACCCAGGACCGGAGAGAGCCGTGGGTACCGTTGTGTCCCGCCCCGCTGCGCTCACATTTGTGGCAGGTCTCTCCCTTGTACCCCGTCAGGTCGCAGATGCACATGAAGTCGTCCCAGGACTGGACGCAGCGGCCGTCGTGCTCACACAGGTTGGGGGTGCACCTGGGGGCGCAGAGGGTTTGGGTCCCAGCCTCACCAGCCCCCGCGCCCTCTGCCCGAGCTGGTACCTGTCCGTGATGCCGCAGACGTTGAAGAAGACTTCGGCGTACTTCCCCAGCCGGTGCTGCACCAGCATCTCCAGGTCCACGGGCTGCATGTCGACGTTCAGCATCTGCAGGCAGCCGTGGAAGGCCGTCTGGTTCGACCGGCAGCCGGTGATCGAGGCCGGCTTGGGGCAGCCTGCAAGGCACGGGGTGAGGGGTGAGAGGCACCCGGGCACCCCACGCCCCCACCCCTGCGCACCCTGCGCCCACCTCCGAAGAAGTACTGGCTGCCGGTGCGGAGCTGGAAGGGGTGTGCCACCCGAAATTCGGCACCGTCGTCATCATCGATGGTCACCACAGCCGAGCCTTCCCGTGCCACCAGCTGCACCGAGTGCCAGAAGCCGTCGTTCAGGCGATGCCCTGCGTGGGGGAGAGGAGGGCGTGCAGAGGGGGCACCCACACCACAGCGGGACCCCCAGACCCCATATATCAGCCCCCGGCACACCTGCAGCGAACTCCAGCTTCTTCTTGCCGGGCTGGGCGATGGAGACGTTGATCTGGCCCTGGCTCAGCACCATCTCCAGGGAGCCCAGGCGGTCGGCGAAGCTGGTGTAGAGCAGGAGCCCGGCCATGTCCCAGGAGCGGAAACGAAAGCTGACAGCCAGGCGGTTCCTGCGGGGGATCCCCGGCACCTGCACGTAGTTGTTGATGCCGGCGAAGGTGATGGGGGTGTTCACCTGGTCCTGGCAGTAGTGGCCCACGCTGCCCTGTGGGTAGCCACAGGAGGCGGTGAGGGATGGGATGCTCCCGTGGCAGGGAGATTCGCCCCGTGCCCCCCCCAGCCCCGACTGCCCCGCTCGATCCCGTTGCCTGGTGATGCCGGATGGGTGCCCCAGGCCAGGGACGACCTCGCGCGGTCAATGTGGGGCCGCTTGGCTGAGTGTGGCAGCTTTCAACCTCACGTCACCCCAAAGTGGAGCCTGAACCTGGGAAAGGGGTCACCCCATGGCGGGTACACGGCCCTAGGGAAGGGGTCACCCCATAGCGGGGGCTGAGGACCCGGCCCCCACTTGGAAACGGGTCACCCCACAACAGGGACAGGACCACTGAGGAAGGGGGCACCCCATGGAGGGGCTGGTCCCCTGCCCCCTGGCTGGGGGCTGCACCTCGAAGCGGATGTTGGATCTCCGGTGCCGGGCCAGGTCGGCGATGTTGACCCCATTGAAGATGATGTTCTCCACGCAGCCCCGAAAGTTTTGCCGGTAGGTGAGGTGCTGCTTGTCCTGGTCGATCACCCCCCCGAAGAAGAGCTGGGAGGCAGAGGAAGGCTCAGCATCACGCCGAGGACGCCGTGGGGCCGGCAGCCCGGCAGCTCCCCGCTCTCCGGACCCACCTCGGTCTCGAGGTCGAGATGCTCAAAGGTGCCGTGGCAGCGGAAGCGCTTCACCTCCCCGTCCAGCGTCAGGTTGACGTGGTGGCCGTAGCGCTCGATGTGCAGCGAGTGCCAGTGTTGGTCATCCAGCAGGCTGCCCACTGCCACCGTGGTGTGGCCCTCGGTGGCATGCACCGGGCTGCTGCCTGGGGAGGGGACACCGTCACCCTACGGCCCCTTTCCCCTTGGCCCCCCGTCGGCCCCACCGGCCCCGGCTCACCTAAGCTGATGTGCAGGAAGAGCTGGGCTTGCTTGAGCTCCACCGTGATGTAGTCGCCCTGCGAGCCCTCCCCGTGCATCAGCACCCCGTCCTGCTCCACCGTCTTGAAGTTGAAGGAGATGTCGTCTTCCATGGTGCTGATCTTCTTGGCGCGGAAGCGGTAGGAGATGGCATCGTCCCCGTCGAAGTACAGCACGTGGGACCCTGGGGGAGAGGCAGAGCAGCCCCAGCGGTGTCACCGCCCGCAGCAGCAGGCACACTGGCGTTTGGGAGCGCTCCTCTCCAACCGTGCTAAGAGCTGGGGCAGGTTTATGTCATATCTAATGGCCGCTTGGATGCAGTCCTGATGGGAAAAGGGTTTTCTGGGCATGCCAGACCCAGGCTGCAGCGCTGGCCTCGGTGCAGGAGCTGGCCCCGTGCCTCACGGCTGTGGGGCCGGGTCCCTCCCGGTTCCCTCCCCGCACGGGGGCCACCGTGGCCGGTACTCACGGTAGGGGCAGCCGTAGAGGCCCAGGCGCAGCCCGATCTTCCCCCGGGGGTTCCAGGCCACCGGGATGATGCGGATGTAGCGGGCGAGGATGGGGTAGTGCAGGTCGTGCCGCACCACCCCACTCTCGTTCACGTTCCCGAAGAACGTCTGGGGACGAAGGGGCAGCTCAGCGCGGGGCCAGCCCCCCTCCCCCCACACCTCCCTGCTCCCAGGGGACCCCAACCCCACAGGGGGACCCCACGGCTCCTACCCAGTTGCTGCCCTGCTGGAAGAAGGGTTTCCAGCTGCTGGGGTGGTCCCCGTAGAGCACGATGTAGCGCGTCAGCCAGTCGTACGTGTTGAAGGTCCCCTGCGTGGCCACCGCGTTGATCCTGTGCTTCTGCATCAGGTCGATCTGGAGCCAGGGCTGCTTGTCGCGGGGGTCGGGGGACCAGCCGCTGGTGCCTGCGGGATGGGGAGGCTCAGGCGGGACCCCGCAGCCCCAAACGGAGCCGCTCTCAGCCCGGCCACTGCACCCCACTGGGGGAGCTCCCCATACCCTTGGGGGATGCTGAGGGTGAGACCTCGCAAGGAGCCCCCTCCCCACAGCCCCCCAAGCTCCGTGGCAGCCCCACGGTGGGGTGGGGTCCCCATGTGCTGTCTCCGACCCCACAGGCAGGGGGGGGACTCACTGTGCAGCCGGGCGAAGCTGGCTGAGTAGAAGATGTTGTATCTGGAGGAGGCACCGATGGACGAGGAGTAGAGGGGCGCGACCAGCTCATCGTAACAGGGTCCTGTTGGGGAAAGGGGTGCTGGGCACATGGGGGGGGGGTCTGACATGGGGTGCGGTGACCCCACATCCCCAGCAGCATGGGTGAAGGGTGGGGAAACGCAGTGGGGAGCTGCTCCCTGGTGCCAGCATGGAGGAAGGGAGGAAGGGGCGATGGAGGCAGGGGGTGATGGAGCCTGGGGGCGATGGAGGTGGGGGAGATTGAGGTGGGGGGGATTGAGCTTCAGGGTGATGGAGACAGGGTGATGGAGCTTTGGGGTGATGGAGGTAGGGGGAGATTGAGGCGGGGTGATGGAGACAGGGGGTGGTGGATCTATGGGGTGGTAGATCTATGGGGTCAGGGTCCCACGGGCTGACAGATCCATGGGGCGGTGGAGGCAGCCATCCCACAGCCAGCCTCCGAGCCCCGTACCGGTGGCAGCAGCGGCAGCAGGGCCCTCGCCCCGCACCGTGACCCAGCGGTTCTGCGTCTCCACGCCCCGCTGAGCCCAGAGCGGAGAACCCGGGGGGGGGTGGCGCTGCCGTTGCCGGCCCCTCCCGCGGTCCCCACTTTTGGGAAGGGTCCTCACCGGCGGCTCATCGCCCCCCCAGCTTCCCGCAGGGCCGGCAGAGCGATGGATCCTGCTCTGGCAGCTCGGCTCCTGCCTCTGCCCTCCCACTGCAGCGGGAGCTGACGCACCTCTGCGGGCTCCCGGCGCCGCACCAGCTGCCTCCGCACTGCCGTGGGCGGCCGGGGAAGCCCCCTCCCCACCCAGCCCCGTTCCCCCCGGCCCGGTCCCACATGGCCAAGGGATAGCTGCTGGGCCAGGAGCCCGCCGGGGGCTCTGGGAGGGGGGGCAAGGGGGAAAGAGGGGGGGTTGCAGGGGCAGTGGGGGGCGCAAATGCTGGTAGCATCCGCAGAGGGGACCGCGGAGGGGTTGGGGGCTCCGAGCTCCTCGCAGGGTTGGGGTTGGCAGCCCCCCGTGAGCTGTCTCGGAGGAGATCCGGGAGGGTCTGCTGCACCCAGGGGGGGGGTTGGCTGGGGACAAGGGCAGCTGCGGTGTGCCCAGGATGCCATCCCCCCCCTCCCCC
>CM021791.1:2967645-2993372 GCA_011076525.1 Nettapus auritus | reverse complement strand
CGGCGGGGCGATGCCGTTCCCCGGCGGGCTCTGGTGGCTGCTGTGCTGCCGGCAGGGCTTCACGCTGCTGCGGCGGGACTACGGCGACGCGGACCGGGAGGCGGACGGAGAGGCCGAGGAGGAGGCGTCCTTCGAGCTCCGAGCGCAGGGAGACCAGGTGGGTGCTACCGGCACCGGGACGGGCACGGCGCGGTGGGTGCCGCGGTGCGCCTCTCGTCCCGTCCGGGGCGCACGGTTCGGTTTGGCTCGGCTCGGCTCGGCCCGGGGCTGTCCGGTACCGTGCTCGGCTGCGCTGCACCAGCTCCGCTCCCGGTGTACCGGCCGCTGCCTGGGGGTTCCCCGAGCGTGGCTCGCACGGGGCTCGGAGCCCGTCCCGGTGCGCGCCGTGCGGGGACGGCGCCGCGTTGCGCACGGGCTGCCCGGTCTCGGGAGGCTTCGGAGCTCGGCCCGGAGGTCGGGGCACCGAGAGCGGATCCGGCCCTTCCCGGTAACGACCGGCCGGCTCCGGTCTCCGCCGCCGCTTGCCCGGGCACGTCCCTACCGCGGTCGGGGCGCGCCGGGGCCCGCGGGCAGGGGTGCCCTTGGCGCGTCCCCGCACCGGCTGCTCCACGAGCACCGGGACCGGAGCAACCGGGGTTCGACGGGGCTCCCGGGCACCGGGAGGGGGGTGTCCCGGCCGCGGGGGGCGTGCGTGCTCCCGGTACCACCGCAGGTCGCTGCTGGGGGGCTCTGCGGTGCGCAGGGGGCCGGGTTCCCGCTGCTCTGAGGTGCGGTCGGGGGGCTGCCCGGGGTTTGGGACCGATCCTGGCACAGCCCGGGGCACTGCGGACCCCCTGGACTCGTCCTGAGACCCCCGTGTGCTGCCCCCACTGGGGGGGGGCTGGCTGGGGTTGCTGCCCCCCTGCTAGCAGGGCCTGGGGCTTGGGCACGGTGAGGGCACAGGGACAGGGGTGTCTGGCCGGTGTCCATGGGGCTGTGTCTGCAGGGTGGCAGAGGGGACGGGGTCCCCAGGCCCAGGGGTCCGCCTGCCCTCCTCAGGAGGAGGCAGCCTGGCTGCTTTTCCAGCCCTCTGTGGCCTGGCTCCGTGTTCCCGTTAGCTCAGGCTGTGTCTGGTCAACGGGGGGGCCCGGGGGGGCTCCCGGGACCCCCGGTGCCCCCAGCCCCTGTGCCCAAGCAGGGCTGGTGCAGTGGCTCCTGGCCGCTCTGCCCAAGCGGTGCTGGTGCCCCCGGGTCCCACACTCAGTGCTGCGTGGGCCGTGGCTGCGGCTACTGGCGGGGCCATTCCTGGTGCCCTGCCAGCCCGGTGGGAGCCTGGGCACCCGCAGGGCTATGGGGCACAGCCAAAGCCGGGGTGCTGCCAGCCTGGGTGCCCGGCTGGGGAGCAGAGCTGCTCATGCCTGCTCCTCAGGCAGGAGCAGCGGGGCCGGATCCTGGCTTGGGATCATCCCTGTGCCACCGCCGAGGGTCAGGTTGGCTCGGGGGTCCCTGCCAGACGGGTTCCTCGGGGTTCCTCTGCGCAGACCTGCCGGCCCAGGCAGCGCTGCCGGGGCCATTCCCGGCACGCTCCGCGCCGGGGAGCAGGGCCTGGATCTCCCCGCTCCGGCTGCTTCCTCTGCTCGGGGAAGCGGAGCAGCGCGGCGGAAGCCGGTGCTTCCCTCCTGCTGGGCTGCCTTGGGGACGGCTGATAGCGCGGGGGCGGCCAGAGAGCCACGGGGCTGAATCCCTGCCCTTAGGGGACGCGGGGCTTGGCGACAGCCAAACTCGCTGCAGCCCCTCTCCTGCCCCGCAGCCTGGTTTGCAGCCTGGTTCCACTGCAGCCAGGCTGGGGACAGATCTGAGCCTCCCCCCCCCGGGCTCCCCCCTTGCAGCAGGGCCTGGCTGTGCTGGGATCCCCTTCCCCAGCAGTGCCAGGGGCTGGAGCTGAGCCCACCGGGCTCCGGTGGCGGTGCCAAGGGCACGGGCCAGCAGCAGAAGCCGTTTTGGGCTTTCCCGCGTCCCACGGGCTGTGCTGGCTCCGGAGGTCCAGGCTGGCGTGGGCGGCCGTGACGCTGGTTCCCCGGGGAGCCCTCTGCCCGCCCCACGGCCGCGGGGTCCTCGGAAACCCACGGCGCCAGCCGCCCCTTCCCGGGAGCGTGGGAGCAGCTGCCCTGGCCCTGCCGTGGCGGCTCCTCTCCTCTCCTGTTTATTTATAACCCTGAGAAGGAGCCGGCTGCCGCCGTCTCCTCCTGCGGGCCACGGCCGAGAGGAGCTGGGCACCGTCTCCGCGCCTTGCAGCCGGGCAGGATCATGGGGAGCCCTCCCTGGCCGTGGCCTCGGCAGTAGGACAGCCCCGGCAGGAGCTGGCCCCGTGCACGAGGCGCCGGCGTTGCGTGACAGGTGCCCTTAATGCCACGGGTCAGCGGAGCCTTCTCCTGCCCCGGCGCGGCGATACCTGGAGCGGCTCCTGCTCCCCCTCTCCCTGCTGCTAATTTTAGCAGCCGTCTCTTTTTCTCGGCGTTTTGTGGACCGCCCTGACCTGGCTGCGGCTGCCCCGCGGAGCTGCAGCTGGCGGGGGACCCCGCGCCTCTCCTGGGGCCGCATCCTGCCCGTGCTGCCGCATCTAAGCGCCCCGCGCCGCTGCGTTGCCCTGCCCGGTGCCTGCCCGTGCCTGGGCTCTGCCTCATGTCCCGGCACGTGTGCCAGGCTCGTCACGTGTGTGGCACCGCCAACGTCAAGCCGTGCCGCGCGAGGAGGAACCGGCCCCCGTCCCACTGCGGGGCCAGGGACTTCCCTGCGCAGCGTCCCACCGCCGCGGGCAGGAAGTCAGCGGCCCCATTACAATGGGACTTTGTGCCGTAAGCGTATTACTCAGCACTGACCTTGTGCAATTCTGCACGGTATTCAGCCCGCTGGGGTCAGCTGAGGATACGCGGCCAGCGCGCCCGGCGGCTGCCCCGAGGGGTGCCCCAGCTGCAGCCCCAGGTGCTCCCCAGGACGCGAGCCCGTCCCTCGGGGTCTGGAGCCGAGCGATGATAGGGGGGAGACGGTTTTGGGGTGCCAGGCGGTGGCGTCGGGGCTGAGACGTGTCTCCTTCCTCCCCAGGCGTCCCTGGAGGTGAGCCTGAGCCAGCCCACCCGCACCAGCAGCGGCTCGGAGCGGTGAGTGACCCCGTGCCGGGCATCCCATCGCGTCCCCCTCACGGTGCTGCAGGAGCTGTGCACCATCCTGCCCCGCTCGCGTGGCCGTCGGCAAGAGCAGGGGATGGCGGTGCTGGGACTGCCGGGCTCTGTCCCCGTGTCTGCTGCACCTTCGGGCTTGTCCCCATCCCTTTGCCTCGGCCTCTCCGTGTCGCATGGCGTAGCTGTGGCAGCCGGTGGGGCCGCGCGTGGTCCCCCAGCCCGCGAGGCTCTGCGGGGCCGTGTCCGTCCGTGGGGGCCGTGTCCCGGGATGCTGCGTGCCCAGGGAGACGGGGTGCTGGGGCACAGGGGCCTGCTCGCTCCCCGTCCTCCCAGTGCCGACACCGCTGCCAGCATTCCTTCCTGGTTGTTCATTTTCCGAATTCCTTGGCAGGGCCGCGACTGCAAACAGCTTATTTTTAGCCAGGGTCATCTGCACCCGATGGCTGTGCCGCGTTCCCACCGCGGGGTTGCGGGGTGTCCGGTGCCCCCCGGGGACGTGGCTCCCCGTTGCTGTGGCACCTCTGGCCCCCGCTCCTGGGGGCTCGGCAGGCTCCTGCGGGCGCCTGGGCTCAGCCCTGCCATGTCCCCAGGTCCCTGCTCGTGTCGGAGGAGATGCGCAGTCTCATCGTGGAGAAGGGACCGGGGCCGGTGGAGGAGGACCCCGATGCTCTCGTGAAAGGTAGGCGCAGCGCTCCTGGGGTTCTTCTGCCCCCCCGATTCACACCTGAAATTAGCAGGATTGTGCCCCGACGGGCTGGGTGCCATCCTAGGGTGGCACAGGGCAGGGGACATCCATGGGGGTGGATGGTGCTGGTGGCAGGGGCTGAGGCTTCTCCTTCCCAGGCTGGCTGCAGCGGGAGGTGCGGGGCGGCGTCAAGACCCCTTGGATCCGGCCTCGGAAGTACTGGTTCGTGCTGACACCCGACTCCCTGGACTACTACAGCAGCAACGAGAAGGGAGCCAAGCGCCTGGGCTCCCTCGTGCTCACCAGCCTCTGCTCCGTGCTGTGGCCGGACAAGCAGACCTACAAGGAGACGGGTAGGGCGCCCGTCGGGTGGGCTGCCCCTTCGCGGACCCTAGCGCCCCGCGTCACCCATGGCACCCGGGCGAGCTGTGTGTCCCCCGCAGGTTACTGGAGCGTGACGGTGTTTGGCAGGAAGCATTGCTACCGCCTGTACAGCGAGCACCTCAACGAGGCCGTGCGCTGGGTGTGCGCGGTGCAGAAGGTCATCGACAGCAAGGCGCCCGTGCAGACGCCCACCCAGCTGCTCATGCGAGACGTCGAGGTGAGACCGCGGCACCGGGGAGGGGGATGTGGGGGGTCAGCCAGGCGGCCCCCCTGCAGCCGCTGCCGTCTCTTTGCCCTCGCAGGAGCACTGCGGCAGCCCCGAGGTCCTGGAGCAGATCTACCGCTGCAACCCCATCCTGCGCTACACCAGCAGCCCGCTGTACGCCCCCCTGCTGCCCTTCCCCTACGGCAGCTTGGACCAAAGCGGTGAGCGGGCAGGTGGGTTGGATCCCGGGGTGCCAAACCGTGCCGGTCCCACGCCGCCGGTGCAGCGCGGAGGGCCGGGTGCTGAGCAGGAGTGGGGGGAGCTGGGCTGGGTCTGAACCGCACCACGTTGTGGGTACGGTGCCCGCTTGGAGAGCCCAAATCGTGGCCGTTAACCCCCCCGTCCCGTCCCGCAGCCCCCGGTCCCCGCAGCTACACCACGCTGCGCGACGAGGCCGTGAAGCTCTTCAACTCGCTGCAGCAGCTGGAGTCGCAGCGGGACCCGGTGCCGCTGATCCAGGGCATCCTGCAGACCTGCCTGGACCTGCCGCCGCTGGTGGACGAGATTTACTGCCAGCTGGTGAAGCAGACCACGGAGCCGCCGGCGCCGGGCGGGCCGGGCGACTTGCACTACTGGCAGCTGCTCACCTGCATGAGCTGCACGTTCCTGCCCTCCCCGCCTGTCCTGCGCTTCCTGCGCTTCCACCTGGACAGGCGAGTGCCGCGGAGCCGCCGGCTGCTGCGGGCAACGAGCTCGCCGGGGTCCCCGGCACCGCTGTGACCCCCGACCCTGGTGTCCCCCGCAGGACGGAGAGCCGCTTCCCCGCCTCGGAGATGGCCAAGTACGCCTGCTTCATCCGGGAGGCGCTGGGGAAGACGAGGGGCCGGGAGTGCGTGCCGTCCCTGGAGGAGATCCTGGTGCTGATGCGGCGGCAGGAGATGGTCTGCACCGTGCACTGCCCCGGCGCCGCCGCCTGCAGCGTGGCCATCAGCTCCCACACCACGGCCGAGGAGGTGAGGGCCCAATCCGGGCCGTGTGCGGGGCTGGGGAGCATCGGGCGGAGGGGACGGGGACGGGGGAGGCAATGGGGGGGACGCGGGGATGCCTGCCTTTGCCCGCCGTGACCTGTCTGTGTCCCTTTGCAGCCCTGAGCGCCGCGGCCAGGGACGCGCAGTCACCGTTGGTTGCCTTTGTCTCGCCCCAGGTGGCCCGGGAGCTGGTGTCGCGCCTGGGGCTGTCCCAGAGCCCCAACCTCTTTGCGCTCTACGAGCAGTCCCGGCTCCGGGAGCAGCCCGTGGGCAGCTCCACGCTGCTGGCCGACGTCCTCACCAGGTTTGAAAAGTAAATGTCCTGCTCTGCTGCCTACGGGGAGGGAGAAGGAGGGGGCGCAAGGGTCCCGGGGACGAGGGGATGCTGCGGGGGCTTCACCCGGCGCTGACGGCGCTGCTCTCTTGGTGCAGCCTGGCCGGGGAGGAGCGGGAGCAGGACGCGCCGTGCCGGCTCTGCTTCAAGCACTACGGCTTCTTGGACACGGACAACGTCCCACGGGACAGCCTGGAGTTTGCCCTCCTCTTTGAGCAGGTGAGAGCCGTGACATGCCCCGGGTGGCCGTGCCGTGCCCGGGCACCCGCCTCACCCTGCCCTCCCCCAGGCTCACGAGATGGTGCTGCGGGGCTACGTGCCCACGTCGGAGGAGACGCTGCAGACGCTGGCGGCGCTGCGCCTGCAGAGCCTCAACAGCGACTTCTCCACCCACGCCCCCTTCCCGCGCCTGGAGGAGCTCTTCCCGCCCCACGTCCTGCACGCCCGCCTGCCGGCCCCTCGCCCCGACCCCCCGCCCAAGTGCCGCGGGGCCCGGCTGCGCGCGGGGCTGCTGGCCGGGGGGCTGTGGGGGCACTCGCTGGCCAAGCAGCGCGCCGAACGGGATCAGCGCCTGCGGGGCCGCCTGCGGGAGGAGGGGGCCAGCACCATGGCTGCCATCGTGGAGAAGTGGAAGCTGCTGCAGGGCATGGGCCGGCCCGAAGCCATGGCCGCCTACGTGGCGCTGGTGCGGGAATGGCCCGGCTTCGGCTCCACGCTCTTCGACGTGGACCTGCGCGCGGTGAGGCCCCGGCGCGGCGTCGGGGAGGGGGAACGGGCAGGAGGGGGTGGCCCTGACGCCCTTCTCCCCACAGAGCCCGGTGGGAGCCGGACCCCAGCGGCTGTGGCTGGGCATCGGGGCCAAGGCTGTGTCGCTGTACAAGCCGGGGGAGCCCGAGCCCTTGGACAGCTTCTGCTATGGCCGCATCTCCTCCTTCGGGGCCTCCGACAGCAGCACGTTCCGCCTCTCCGTGGAAGACCGGGACCTGCTCTTTGAGACCTCCCAGGTAAGGGACGTCCCTCCGTCTGTCCCTCCATCCGCCCCGTCTGTCCGTCCATCCGGCCGTTGTCCCCCTCGGGGACTGTAGGGCAAAGCTTCTCCAGGCTCCCTCTCCCCTCCGCCCCGCAGGTGGACGAGATCGCCCAGCTCCTCAACACGTACCTCGCCTCCACGGGTGCCCGCCGGCCACCCCGGCCCCAGGAGCCGGCCCCCGGATCCCTCGATCCGGACCCCGCCGCGCTGTCCCGGGGGCTCTGCCCCGTGACCGGGCCCTGGCAGCGCCCGCCGCCCACCGGCTCCTTCGGCAGCTAGCCCGGCGGCCACGGAGGATGCTCCGGGTGGACGGCGCGGGGAGGGCCGCGTGCTCCCCGCTCCACCGTTGCCTTTCTGGTTATTTCCTTAATTTATTTCGAGACGCCCGCTCGCCCACGTCTCCCAGCACTTTCCCTGGAGGGAGCAGCGGGACCGCCGTGTTGCGGGCGCCCGGTGCCGGCTGCGTTCCCGCTTCCCCCGGCCGGTCCCCCCCACGCTGCCCCCCCAGGCCCGTCCCCTTCCCCTCGTCCCCCCCGGTGCCTTCGCCTCCAGCGCTCGCGCTGCCCTCGGTGGCTCTGCCTCCGCCCTGGCTCCTTCCATCCCCGTGGCTTTACCCGGGCGAGGAGGCGCTGGGCAGCGGCGCTGCCTCCGTCCGTCTGTCCGTCCGCTGAACCCACCCTTCCTGGAAAGCTGCGGGCGGCTTTTGGCCGAGCCGCCTCGGGGACCTGCGCGCTCCTGGCCCCGCCGTGGGGCTCGCGGTGCAGGGGTGGCCGGCCCGGGGGGGGGGGGCGGTGGCAGGGTGGGCCGGGCAGGTACGGTTGGGGCTCAGCCCCATGGCATTGCCTCTGTAAAGTTTGTCGGTTCGGTCTTTTGGGTTTATTTTTTTTGTTGTTCGTTTTTTTTGTTGTTGTTGTTGTTGTTATGGTCGTTTTTGTTTTTTTTTAAATAAATGCGCAAAGGAAAAGCCGAGCCCTCCCCTCCTCCCAGCCGGCGCGGACAGGATCGGATCCCCGTGGGACAGCGGGGGCCCCGTCCGCGGGGAGGGATCGGCACAGCGTGTCCTTGGGGGCAGGGAGCCGCCGTCCCTGCGGCCAGCAGAGCCGGGCTCCTCGCTCTGCCCTTTGGCATTTCGTCAACAAGCGCGGCCGGCGCTGCGGCTCCGCTTCCAGCTCCCCCCGGCACCCGCTGGCACTGGCTGCCCCGGCTGGGGGGGAACCGTCCCCGCAGCGGGCGCCTCCTCGGGGCCCGTGCCAAAGAGGGCGTGGGAGCATCGGCGCTGCGATGGCCGGCGAAGTATTTTTAGCCCGCTGCTCCGTGCCACAGGGGCAGAGGAAAAGGCTCGTTCTCACCTTGGGCCGCCGGGGTTTGGGCTGCTGCCGGCGTCGCCCCGCACCCGAGGCGGTCGCGGCTTGCCTCGTGGCGTGGGGCAGGACCGCAGCCGGCCACACGCCGATGCCGACCAGCCCCGAGCCCTTATCCGATGGCACCCCGAGGGTGCCGTCCCCTCGCGGCGGGGATGGTGGGGAGCCCTTTTTGTTTGTGCGCCCCCCTCTTGCGCGTGGCCTCGCTCCTGTGAAACATGAACGCGGGCACCCGTGTGCGGGACAGGCGGCGAAGGCAGGGCGGTGCCGGCGCCCGGTCAGCCGTGCCGGCAGGTCCTTCCAGTATTTCTGGCTCTGCTGCAGCTGCCGCCCGGTTCCCCGGCCCTGCCTGGCCGGCCCCGCGCCGTGCGGGTGAGCGGCAGGAGCCCCTTGGGTGCCGAGGCCGGCTCGGCTCGGCGAGCGCTGGCTTCTGGTGGCTTTGCGAGCTGCTTCGAAGCTGGGGTCAGTGCAGGAACAGCCTTTATTAAAGCAAAATAATCTACAAAAATAGAGATGCAGCCTGTGCCCCAGGCCTGATCTGGCGAAGGAGGAACAAGGCCCGTGCCCGGGGCAAGGACTGGCTCAGCCGCACGGAGCCCTCGGTCCCAGGACCCAACTCTTTGGGCCCAGCCTGCTCCAGGCCCCCAGTTTTGCTCTCGCCCTCCTCCGTGCGAGCTCGTGCTCCTGGGGGAAGAGGTTTCCCTACCAGCAGCTGCCCCAGTCCCCTCCTGGGCCAGGGCACGCGGTGGAGCGGAGGCTGTCCCCTGCCAAGGGTCTTCAGGGGCAGTTCCTGCCGAGGAACGCGTGTGTGTTTGTGTGTGCAGCCGCTGCGGCGACGCCGCCTGCGGCCGGGCAGCTCGGAGGGGTGCTAAAGGTGGGCGCAGAGGAGCCGAGCCCTGGTGGCGGGCGTGGGGGAGGCCGTGGGACCCTCCCGTCCCCCCCACACCAGGCGCTCATTGCTCCTGCGTGCCCCAGGAGATGTAGTCGGGGCGCGTGGCCGCGTGGTACTCGTCGATCAGCTGCTGCACGATCTCCCGGGAGTTGTCCAGCTCGTCGAAGTTGTCCTTGAAGATGTCCTCCTTGCGGAACTGCTCCAGGAAGGCCTCCCGCTTGCGCAGCTTGTCGTACTGCCGGCACGTCCGCTCAAACAGCTGGAGAGCGGCAGCGAGGCCGTCAGCAGGGCCGCAGATCCCCGGGGAGCCCGCGCGCATGGCCGGCGGGATGGGGCCCTCGGAGGACGGCGAGCAGCGCCAGCTCCCGCCCGGCCACCAGCTCGTGCTTCTGGGGCTGCTTTAGCCCGGGAAGAAAGGAGTCGAGCTCCTGGGAGAGCAGCACCAGGGTTGGGGACCTTGGGGTAGATGCCGGGGGTGGAGGGAAGGCACTCACCGAGGAGATGTTGGTGTGGTTTGCCATCATCAGGCCGCTGACGCGGTGCGCGGACGGCAGGTAGGGGGACTTGCGCGACAAAGCCACCTGGATGCTGGCGGGACCCCAGGGGATGAAGTTGGCCAGCTTCCTCTCGCGGATCCGCTGCAGGCTCTTGTGAACCTGGTGGGACGAGAGAGGAGAGGGGGAGAAAAGGGGTGGGCAAAGCAGCCCCAGGAGCTGCTCCTTGCGGGATGTATGACCTCGGAAAGGAGGATTTCGGCAAACAGCAGGGACTAACGGCCCTCCTGGGAAGTCAGGGCCCACGCAGGAGCAACCAGGAGCCAGTTCTCAGGCACCTCAGGCTCGCTGAGGGATCCCCACGCGGGAAGGGGGGGACCGTGCCCTTCTCACGCCGTTCCCACGAGCGCCTGAAACGACGGCTTCACCCCGCGGGAGCTCACCTGCGTGGGATCCACCTCCCCCTGGATGATGTTGAGGATGGCGATGTAGCAGTGGTTGGTCTGCCTGTCTCGCCCCGTGGACACCATCACGTTTTTAGGCTGCAGCAGTCTCCTCATCACATCCAGGACCGTGGTTTTCCTCACGCTGGCCACCTGCGAACGGCGGTCGGGGTCAGAGGCTGGGGGGGGGGGGGACGTTGCTCCCTCGCCCTCCCGCTGCCCCGCACACGCACACAGGGGCAGAGGGAAGCCGGAGGGGATGGAGCCACATGCAAAGCTGCGTGCAGGGCGGGCAAATCCCAAAGTCACACCGCAGGCACGGCCAGGCTGAGTGCTGGAGCAGCGGCGAAGGCTCCAACCAGGGAGCTGAGCTCCTCCAGCAGCACAGCGGGGGCCGAGGGGTGAAGCTCGGCCGAGCTCAGCGAGCGCCGGGGCCGCGTTTCGTGTCGCTGCCACCAAGCGCCCGTCCTGCCCCGCCGCCAAGACGAGGAGCGGGGCTGGAGGAGAGGATGGGGTCGCACGGTGGGTGCCAGCACCCAAAGGAGCGTGCCGGTGGCGAGGACAGCTTGGCAGCCCAGGCCCCCCCCGTCCGAGCTGCCGGCCGAACCCCTCCCCGCACTCCAGATCGCACGCTCGATACCCTTTTCAGAGCCAGCAGTTTTTCAGCTTTGCTCCTCTGAGTAACATCCTGAGGAAACGCACGCAACGGGAGGAGAACAGCAGCTGTTAGCCCCGAGCACAACCCAGACGCGGCCAACGCAGGTGAGCGGCTCAAAACAGCCCCGGCCTCCCCCCGCAGGGGCAACGGGCTGGGGGTCGAGCTGAACGCCAGCGGCGGCGTTTGGTACAGCTCAAGGGCGACGATCCCTCGGGGGAAGGGGCTGATACTTGGAGACCACGCTCGGCCTCGGCGCGACACCGACAACCAGCCTTTAGCCCCGCGTGGGCTGAGCTGGTGGCTCGCTGCGGCGACGGGGCCGCTTCACTGGGCTCCCTCCCATCCTTTCTAAGGATGGCTTTGGCCAAACCAAAGCAAATTCGGCTCTCCCAAAGCTGCCACAGCACGTGCGCGGCCGCCTGGTGTCAGGCTCGGGCTGTCACGCGAGGTGGCTGGGTTAGGACCAAGCATTTCCAGCTCACGCCACGGCTTCGGGGCTGAGGGAGGGCAGCAGGCGAGCGTGGCAGCTCCCGCTGCCCTCGGGGAAGGGGAGGAACCCCCCCCGGCGGGCTGCCTTAGCGCCCGGGCTGCCTTACCGACTGGTCCGTAGTGAGCGGCGTGTAGCCCGTCATGAGGAAGTGCAGCCGGGGGGTGGGGATGAGCGAGGCGATCAGCCCGATGAGGTCGTTGTTCATGTAGCCGGGATACCTGAGCGTGGTGGTGCTGGCGGACATGATGGTGGAAACCTGAGGGGGAGAGGAAGCGGCTCACCGCCGAGCCGCATCCAAAGCTCGCTTGGCGCGGCGGGGCCGAGGGAGGCTGGGGTGCCCGAGGAATCCACCCCGAGGAAGGGCAGAGGGCTCCAGGCTGCCCGCCGGCACGCTGAGCCCGGGGAAAAGCCTCAAACCCAATTAAAACCACCGGGAAAACCCCGTGCCAGCTCGCCTGGAGGGAAGAGCCCTTCTCACCAGCTGGTTGATCTGCGAGAACGAGGGATTCTGAATGTGCAGCCGGTCCGTGGCGATCCGGTTCAAGGCTGTGTTGTCTAGAACCACCTGCAAGAGGGGGGGGAAAAAAATTAAAAACCAGCTCCGCGACGCCTCAAGGAGGCACCCAGAGGAAGAGGCAACCCCGGCCACGTGGCTGAGGGCACCAGCGCGGGCCCCGAGCGCCGCAGCCCGGCCGAGCCCTCCCGCGGCAGGTGGCAGGCACTGGAAAGCAGGAGCTGATTCATGCGTGGAGCGTAACCGACACTGTCAATGGGAGCTCTTCCGTGCCGGAACGAGCTCAAGCGGCCGGCTGCGGCGCTGCAGGGGAAGCACAGCCGGCCCCTCGCCGCCACGGGATCAATGTGCTGGATCCCGGGGGCCGAACGGATGAGTGGGACAGCTCGGCGGGGGTTAGAGCAGAGTCCTCGACCCCCAAACTACCGAAATGTGCCCGGTCGGAGCTGCTGGGGACCCTCACCACGCAGTCAGCGTTCTGAGTCAGCCTCTTCAGCGTCAGCAGGGAGTTGTAGGGCTGCACCACCACGTCGCTCATCTCGTCCTG
This sequence comes from Nettapus auritus, assembly GCA_011076525.1. Classification (NCBI taxonomy): domain Eukaryota; kingdom Metazoa; phylum Chordata; class Aves; order Anseriformes; family Anatidae; genus Nettapus; species Nettapus auritus. The sequence continues at coordinate 2,981,149 of CM021791.1, read as the reverse complement.
GTTGGGGAAAACCGAGTAGGTCTCCACCAGCTTCTTGGGATACCTGGTGAGAAAACCCAGCCCTCTCAAGGGTTAAGAGGGCCGAGGCAGCGCTCTCTCCTCCCACCAGCTCTCTTTGCAGTCTCCGGGGCTCAGGACAGCAGTGAGTCACCAGCTCTCGCATGCCAGAGTCGGCTCCCAGGGAGGGAATTTGTCCCAGCGGTGCCTACCCCGGCAGCACGAGGAGCTCCAGGCAAGGCTGAGCCATCCGCAGGCTGATCGAGCAGCTGCCTGCAAGCCTTTTCAAGAGGCTGCAAGCTCCGACAGGCGGGGACGGCGGCTCAAAGCCCACAGCTAGAGCCTCCTACCCACCCCTGGCAGGAGGCAGCCGCCTGCTGAGAAGGGCTGAGGGAAGGCGGCGTTGGGACAGCGCGAGCCCGGCTCCGGAGCCTCCGTAGTCCCCGGGCGTATCGGGAGCCGTCCCTTCCCCGGGCGTTTTGCCAGGGATTGCACAAGGCAGTGTTTGGGTGGGGGCGGTGGCTGCGGGCTCTGAGTCAGCTCTCTCCGGCTCTCAGCCTCTGGCAGGGTGCCCGGGGTCCGGGCCAGGCTCGGCTGCGGTGCGGGAAGGGGATGGGGCTGAGCGCTCACCTGTCGTTCAGCCTCTCCAGGAGGTAGGAGCCCAGCCCCGAGCCCGTCCCGCCAGCGATGGAGTGGCAAAGCACAAAGCCCTGGAAGGAAGCAGAAGGAGGTCCGGGTCAGCTCCGGGAGCAGGGCAGAGGCACGCTGCGACGCCGCAGGCTTCAGAACAGCTCCGAAGTCCCCTTCGGGACCCAGGCGGTCACATAAAACGGATGCAGACCTTCTCAGCCCTTTCCCTGGGCAAGCCTTCCGGGGTCTCTGAAGCCAAAGTCCCCCTAGCTAACGTCAGGGCAGCTCCCCCCCCTTGCTCCAGGTCCCACAACCCCCTCTCGGAGCTGCCAGCTTATTTTTCAAAGCGCCTTTTCCCTTTCTCTGTTGCCACGTGACAGCCGGACACAAACACCAGCGAGCCGTGTCTGTCCCCACGCAGAAAACGGGTTGACACGACGCTGCCAGAGCGGCCTGAAAGCTGCCTCCAAGCTCTTGGTATCCCTGGGGCCCCCTTCGATCCGGCCGGATCCACGTTCGTCCTGTGGGTTTCAGGGCGCTCAGCAGCTCCGTCGCCGTTTCAACCCCTTCCTGCCTCCGCCGCTGCCGGCGTGGAGGAGCGGCGGGTGCCTCGTTTCAGCGCAGCCCTTCCTATCCCAAGGACCTTCGCCGGAGGATGAGGAAGAAGAAGGGCAGCAGGCGTGCTGCTTCAGCTGGTGCGGGGGAGAGCCACGGGACGGGGGTGGAACGCGGAAAGGAAAAAGCAGGATAATGCCGGCTGCATCCTGCGGGAAGCGGCTTTTGGGGCAGAAAAATGCCCCACTGAGAACACGGTAAAATGGTTTTTGGGAAGCCTGGTAAATGTAGGAATGGCAGAAAAGACCTCGCTTCCCCAGCTCCCCTCCCTGCTCGCTGTTTGCTCAGCACCTCCGCAACCCGAGTCCATCTGCGTGCACTGAAGGACTGAGCCCGATCCCATAAAACATCAGCCTGGCTCTTAAAACCCCAGGCAGGGCAAAAGTCCTCAACTGACTTACTTCCAAACTGTCGCTGCCGTCAGCCTCTCTGTCTATTATGTCGAAGATATCTTCGTGGATTTTTTCTCCCTGCAAAAGAGAGCGGAATGGGGTTTGCTTCTTCGCGGCGATGCGATCCTGCACCCAGATCGTCAGTCCCACGTCCTGCTGAGGATCGTGGTGCTCTGCAGAACCCGCTGGCTTGACACGAGCAAGGCCGTGGTAAAGCCTCGTGCCTAAATAACCAAAGGGTGGTCGCACACGGGGACACCAGAGCCGGTTACCTGCGAGAAGCCACTGGCCCAGTTGTTCCCAGCACCGCCTCCGTGCTCGGACAGGTAAATGTTTTCTGGGTTGTAGAGGTTGGCGTAAGGGGAGTTGAGGATGGAGTGGATGACTCGGGGCTCCAGGTCCAGCAGCACGGCTCGCGGGATGTAGTGCTCGTCATCTGCCTTTAACGAGGAGCAGCGAGATCAGGACGCAGCCGCGGCTCAGCGCCGCTTCTTGCTGCGGGGAAACCGCGACTGAGCGTGCCACCCCCTGGCCGCAGGAGAGCACAGCACAGCCGGGGCGTGACGGGGGAGACGAGGACGAGAAACTCGTTAGGGCTGTGGAGCACGGAGCCTCTCGACGCGCCTCACGGCGTCCCCTGAGCTGCTGAGGATGGAGCTGGGGAAGCCGGGACGGCTCTGGGGGGGATCCTTGGGGCAAGGGGCAGCCCCCAGCACCCATGGGTGCAGCACCCAGCAGGTACCTGGTAGAAGAAGACGTCCTTGCGGTCGGTGCCCTCGGTGGCGAACTCCTCCACGATGCCCTCGGGGCTGATGCCGTGCTCGGCGCAGAGCTGCTTCCAGAACTCGAACCCGACTGCGGGCATGGGGGGGGACGGGGTCACGGGGGGGGGGGGGGGATGGGGTGGGGGGGGGTCCCCCCGCCGGCCCCCCCCCCCCCCCCCCCCCCCCCCCCCCCCTCCAACCCCCCCCCCCGCGCAGGCCCCGCCCACGACACCCGAAGCACCGCCCCACCTCTCACCACGCCCCCTTCTCAGACCACGCCTCATTCACCGCCCCCTCACAAGCCCCGCCCCCTCTCTCACAGCGCCCCGCCCCCGCCCGGGGCCCGCTCTCCCGCTCCGCCCCGCCCCGGCCCTGCCCGGCCCCGCCGCCGCCCCCCTCCCGGCCGCTCACTCTGGTTGCCGCACTGGCCCAGCTGCAGCGTGATGATCTCCCGCGGCATGGCGCCCGCCGCTCCGTTCCCCTCCCGCCTCCCCTCCGCCGCCGCCGCCGCCGCCGCCGCCTCCCGCCCGCCGCCACGGGCACTGCGCCTGCGCGCCGCGCACTTCCGCCACCCCTCCGCCGCCCCCCCGCGGCGCCCTGGCAACGCGCGTGCGCACTCCCCGGCCCCCTCCACCGCGCCTGCGCCAACATGGCGGCGCCCAGCGCGGCTCCGACCCCCTCGCCCTGGCGGCCGCCATGTTGGCGGCGGCCGGATGTTGATGCCGTGAGGGAGCCATGGCGGCGAGGCCCGGCGGGGCCGGCGAGAGGCGGCGGCGGGTGGAGGAGCTGAGCGCGGCGCTGCGGGGCCGCCTGGGGCCTTACGAGCCGCTGCTGAGCGCCGTGCAGGCCGCGCTCGTGTGGGAAAGGCCGGGCCGCAGCGCCTTGTGGTGGGCGGCGGCGCACGGCCTCTTCTGGTGAGAGCCCCCCGGGGAACGGAGGGAACGGGCAGGGCCCAGCCGGGACCGCGGGGAGGCTCCGGCCTGTGCTGGGCCCTGACGGGGTGGGGAGAGATGGTGGGGGGGGGAGCGGTGAGGTGGTTTGGTTCGCGGGGGGGGCTGGCAGCGAGCCTCGGGGGGGCGCAGAGTCCCCGAAACCCCGGGCCGGGCCCCCCAAGACCCTGTCCGGACCCCCCAAGACCCTGTCCGAGCTCCCCAACCCCGGGCCGGGCCGCCCAAGCCCCGGTCCGAGCCCCCCAAACCCCGGGCCGAGCTCCCCCGTGCTGTAGGGGTGCGCCCTGTGCCCCCCAGCCCTGCCCCTCGCAGGGTTCGGTGAGCGCTGCCCCCTCAGAGCCCTTCCTGGAGCCGGTAATGGTTCAGGGTTTGGGTTTTGAGCCAAGCTGCTGGACGAACGGATCGACGCTGTGACCTGTTTCTGCCTCCAACAAGTGCTGGAAGTGCTGAGGTCTGCTTTAGCTTTGTCCCTCTCAGCACGTCCCTCTCATAAAAGCATCGAGCCAGCCAGCAGAAGCTGAACTGTTCCGTGAACAGCAGAGGAAGGGCAGTAAGTTCTGCTCGCCTCTGGCAGGTGAGCTGTAAACGATGGTGATTGTGCTAGAAATGACACGAGCAGATACTGTAAAACATTCTCCAGGCAGCTACCAGATAAGCTCCTGGCCCAGGCGGTGCGGGCAGGCTGAATGCTGGCTGATTACCGCTTGCTTCTCTCTTGCCGTAGCTGTTACCAGGTGTGGAGGGTGTTTTGTGTCTCCTTTCGTATGGTTACTGATCTGCTCGTTTCTTCCCCGTAGGTTCTTTGCTCTGACTTCCCTCCGATTGGTGTTCCTGGTCGCGTTTACTCTTATTATCGTTGTTTGTATAGATAAGTGGAAGAACAAAATCTGGCCTGAAATTGGAGGTAAGTGGCAACGTTTAGGTTAATATCAGAAAACTAAGCGCTGTTTTTAGGTCTAGAGCGTGCAACGTTTGCAGTTAAATAGCTAAAACCCAGGGCTTCTTTCTTTTGTGAATCTGGAAGCAGGCAAGAACGCTGTAGGCACGTTCTTCCTGGAGTTGCTCTGGGAAGCCCTAACCTACGTAAATAATAAGTTCTTTCTGCCAGTGTCTCATAACCTGCTCAGTTTCCCTTTCCATTTTGCTTTGTAGAGACTTGAGGTGTTTTAACGCGTTAATGAAGTAGCCTGCTTGGTTGTGACCCCTCTGTTTGTGGGATGTCACCCCAGGCTCTTGTTTGCTCGAATATGAGCCAGTTTGGGCTTTTGTCGTCCCTGTCTGATTTTAGTGAAGCACAAACTGCTCTTGAGTTACAAGGGAGTTACCTCCGCAACCTGTGTCGTATGGAATATGCTAAGAGAAGAACTCTTGAATAAAGAGAGCGTTTCGCTAAATGGTTTGGAAGAGCTGGTGTGTGTGAATCAGGGCAGGTTTTGAAGCAATGATTCATCTCCTAAGCATTCGATACAAAACCAAGAAATTTCAATTTCAAAAATCCAATATAAAAGCAAGTGCTTATGGAATACGTCTGGGTTTCTCCTTAGATTCAGTAATAAATCCACTTCGTGCTTTAGGACAGTCCCAGCCTTGCCTACAAAGTAGAGAATTCATTAAAAGGAGAGGCATCTTAACAGCTGTTAATTACATTAGTCTTAAGCTTTCAGGGAACAAAGCAGCTCTTTTCCTCCTTTGTAATATTAATATACTCGTGAATAACACCGATCCTAGCAGGATCGCGTTGCTTTTGCGTGGTCAGATGGCTTTTGAAGCCGTGTGTGTGGTTTGCATGCCCCCAGAGAGAGTTCTGGCCCTAACGAGCAGGCTCCAGCCCAGCTTTGGTGCCCCAGCCTGTGTTCCGTGTGGTTCTTTGGAAGACATTAAAGCTTCGCTCGGTTCCTGCCATCGGCTTTCTGCTGGCTTTATAACTGAGGTGTTCTTACTGGTGAGGGACGTGTGGAGAGTTCGCTCCTGCGTAACCCCGATTTAAGCTCGCCAGGAGAACTGCTACATCCCTGGGTCACTTCTCAAATCCCGCTCTGGGTGAGAAAATATCCAAAGGCTTAAATCTGATGCCTCCGGATAAGGAAGCCGTTCGCCTTCTGGGTGTGTGCAGGGGAAGGGAGGGAGATAAAAGCGGTATTTCTTGTGAATAACTGTTACCTCAACCAGAGCACCGGCCAGATGCTGTCCCACAAGCGTGAGCAGCAGCGAGGAGGCTCTCTCGCAGTCTTGTACCGACGCTGTACAAATTCAGGCCGTTACGGAGTGATGTGCCTCTGGTTCTTAACAGTTAACGTCTTTTCCAGGCGCCTCCCGACTCATTAAAGCTTTACTTAAACCCCAAGAGCTAAGCGTCCTTATGGCAAATTCCCTGCAACTAATGTCGTGTCTGTTCTTAATGTTTTAGTGGCAAGACCCGGCGACTTAGACAATGAGAGGTAGGAGACTAATTGAATCCTCTGCTCCCCGGTACTCTGCTGCGATCCCGCGTGATCGTTACCCGCACGTGCTTGGAACGTTGGCTTCGTAGAGAGGAAGGAAGGGGAGAAGGGAGCCGTTAAAGGAGTGAGGCTGGAGCCCTCCGTCGTGCCGTTGGGACAAGTTTGTGACTTTCCCAAGCCATTATGTTGTACTTAATCTCTGCCTTCAGAGGACAGGAACGCTTGCTTTAGCGTCCTAAAACTCCCACCGCCGCTTCCCCCTGCGCCCCCGGGTTGGAGGCGCTGCCTGAAAACCGATTCCTTTGGGTTGGGTCTCCAGCAGGAGGAAAACAACCGGGGTTTTGTGGGAAATAACAAAATCCTCTGAGACTACACCCGGAACGTTTAGAGAGGCATTTCCCGGGAGCTGTTCCTGCATAGTTCTGATCTGACCGCAGCTTTAATAGCAGCGCGTTGAGAAATGTTTGGGTGTTGCCTCACTAATAACACCTTCCTCTCTCTGGGCACGCCTTTCTGCTTGTGCTGCCCAGCCACGCTTGGATGCTCAGCTCTTGATTCAATCACTTGAGCTGTTGCCAGATCAGTTTGCTTACTGCCGGAGGCCCGAACACAAAAGGAATCGCTGTCCCTAAGCTCCACGTACCCGTGACTAGCAGTTAAGGAGCACTAATAGAACCTGCCAAAGGTAATACCTCCAAAGTAACCGCAGCTATTAAGGTACAAGGCTGCTTGGAAACCTCACGCTGAATTTTCGGGGCTTGCTGTCGACCAAATCGACGCAGGGAAAGCAAACGGCTTCACTTGGTTTGCTTCTGCCGTGCCCCTTCCCTCCAGTAGCGTGGAAACTCAAGTCTAAGACACCTCCAGGAGGCTGCGTGACTCACGTCACCGCTCCTCAGCTGCTGGGGGAGAACGGGGACTGCAGAAGGTGACGAGGGATGTCTGCACTCGATCCGATGCGGGAATAATCGTTGCTGATCTTTTCCCTTCTCTGCAGCTGGGGATACGTCCACCCTCGGCTGCTCGGGGTGCCGGAACTTTGTCACCATTTGGCTGAAGGATGGGTGAGCGGGACCAACTTCTTAAATAATCTCTTCGTTTTCAAGAGGCAAAGCCCTGGCAAGGTGAGGATGTAGAGACGTTAAGCAATGACGACGTAGGTGTCCGGCCTCTGCTGGTATCCTGCCATGGCATCCAGCGCTGGCTGAACGCGTTCCAGGGGAGGTTACCGGGGGAAGCCTCCCCTTGGCATGGCTGCGAAGTGGTGGAGAGGAATAGAAAGCGCAGGCAGAATAATCACGTGGAGGAGGGAGGAGAAAACAAGCGTTGGCACGTCGCTTGCGTTAGTGAAGTGGAAGTAGCGCTGCTCCTCCTGTGGGTTCCTGGCTTTTTAGCGTCTGTCGAATCCGTCGCCCTCGTTGGATTTAACCAGGCAGAAAAAGCGTCAGTATTTTTGTCGCTCTTGTTTTTGAGGCTTATGCAAAGGGGAACCTGTAACTGTGTCGGTGTTCTTCACTGTGCAAGAGTTCTGGCTCCTTTAGTCCCTTCCTCGCTTTTTTTGGGGGGGAAGCTCCCTATAATCCAAAGCAAGAAACTTTGCTGAGCCTATGGCTCTGAGGGCAGACCCTGAATCCGTTCTAGTCGTGGGGCAGCGCTAGGAAGCTTGGCTGTTGTTAAATTACGCCTTTAGCTAGAAATCTGCAGGGAGCGAGCTGGTCAAGAAGTGAGTGACTCCATTGCTTACCCCTGCAAACTCACCGTCTCCCATGTCTCCAGTTTTGCCTTCTAGTCTGTGGAGTTTTTACTTTCCTGGCTGTTCTGGGCCGGTATATCCCTGGACTCCTGCTCTCCTACTTGCTGTGTAAGTAGATCCCTAAGCCAAATACAGACTTGACAATGAAAAAGGGGTAGAAACGAGCAGGATCTGATGGTCTGAGGAGTGAGGCTGAGCTCCAAAGAGAGCAGCCACCGTTCCTGCTCCAGAGGGTCATGCCAATGGCTTTAAAATTTAAAATAAGACGTTCTGCCTAGAACGTGGTGCTTCCTGTTGAGACTCTGAGGTCTCTGGTCCGGACAGAACATGTTTGAGTGCTCATTAACGATCGATCCGAGCGCTGAGGGGTTGGCCTCTCCGTTTGGTTACGTTGGCAGAGGTGCTGCACCGACTGGAAAGCAGCGTTACCTTCAGTACCCTGATCTTGCGTTCTGGATGCGTGCGATTCTGCATCGCAAGGCGGGCAAGGGGGTTGCAGGTGGCGTGCCGTACAAACCTCTCCTCGGCCTTCCCTCTTCCCTCAGTGCTCTTCGTCCTGCTGTGGCCCCTGGCCGTGTACCACAGGCTGGGGCACCGCGTGTACCTGAAGCTGGAGCCAGCTCTGCAGCGGTTGGATTTCAGCGTTCGAGGCTACATGATATCAAAACAGCGGGAGAAGCAGCGTAAGTTTCTAGTGTTTGTGACCCTTCAGACACTGCTTGGTGCCTGAACCGATCTGTAAGCCAAGGCTCTGCTCGTGGAGTGGGTTAGCCCTGCACGTCTCGCGTGGCAGTCACTCCGGCTCCCTCGGCAAACAACTTGCAAGTGCTTTGGGGAGGAAGCGAGGCAGCTCTGCCTCCACAGGAGCCCGTCAGTGAGCTGTTCGTGGCGCTGAGCTGTCAGAACCGCGTGTTCTGGATTGCAGTTGTCCCGAGTCCTTCCTCTTTTCAGTGCGAGGTTGCTGCTCAGCGTGTTCATCTCAGCAAAAGATCTGCAGCAGCCCAAGTCAGCAGTGATCCCGTTGCTCTGTTGAGGAACCAAGCATGCCGTGTGATGTCCAAGCCTGCCGATTTATTATTATTTTCTTATTACACCAAGAAAATAAATAACAGCAATAAAAAGCTTTGACTCTGGTTTCCGACAGTGCGTCACCGATCCCTTAATCAGGAGGGCACGGATGATGGGAGTGACAGTGAAGAGGAGCTTGCTGCCTTCTGTCCCAAGGTAACGAACTGCACGTGGAGGTGCTGGGTCCTGTGGGTGTCCAGAACTGCTGCTGCCAGCTGCGGTCTCCTAGGCTAGGCAGTAACGTGTGAAATGAGCCCCGGATACCAGCCTCCCTCGAGGGTTTAACTGGCAGCCGCTGGGTCGTGGCACAGGAATCAGCTTTCCAGCATTTAATATTTTCTGTTGTATCTCCCGTTCCAAAGCTGGACGACTCCGTGGTTGCCAAGGAACTCACCATCTCCGACTCGGAGCATTCGGATGCTGAGGTCTCCTACACTGAGAACGGGATGTTTAACCTCTCAAGGGGCCAGACTCCACTGACTGAGGGATCAGAAGGTGAGAGGAAAGCGGCAGCTCCTCAGAGGCGTGGAATGCTGAGCAGGCAGCGGTGTGACAGGTCGGAGGGAGGCCGTGCGTTCCCTTCTGTCCTTGAGGTCTCGCTGTCTGATGTCCGTTGCTGGCCGAGATGAGAGGAAGCTGCCTGTTTTTTCAGAGCAGAGCTTCCTTCTTAATTCCTGCGGCGCTTTGGTAGAGCAATTCCAGCTGCTCTTCAAAGGCACATCCTGCTCTGCCAGCCTTTGACCGCAGGGATGCGTGTTGCAGCACAGCCTCTGTCACCGTGACCGACCTGTCCCTCAGGTCGTGTCATTGGAGACACAACCAGCTCGTCCTGCCCAGGACCCTTCTGTACCCTCTGCTTATCCGCTGAGCGAGCGGGAGGGTGGTTTCCTCTTCTTCAGCACCTGCATTCCTTGCGAGTGAGCTGGGAGGTGAGCAGGCACCCAGAATAGCTACGTGAGGGGGAGGTTAAAGAGAGCTTGATGTGGAGGTGACAGGAGGCAGTCTGTCTTGGTGAGGGAACGGCCCAGATTTTCAGTGCTGCGCTGTCCTTGCCTGCAGGGTGCTTGGCACGTGCTGTGTGTTTAAAACACTCTCTCCTCTTCTAGACCTGGACGGTCACAGTGACCCAGAAGAATCTTTCGCCAGGGATCTCCCCGACTTCCCTTCCATCAACCCAGAAGCAGCTGGCCTAGACGACGAAGACGACACCAGCATTGGGATCCCAAGCCTGGCTTACCGCCCGCAGGGAGCAGAAGAGCTGCATTTCCCTTACTACCAGGAGGAAGCCGGCGCGCTGCCATCCGTACAGAACCTCACCAACAACATAGCTGGGTTTGTCACCAGGGGGATGATACAGCTGGCGCTGTCAGGAAGCGCTCAGCCGAGCTCTTCGCACAGCGACAATCCCCAGAGAGGCGCAAAGACTTACCTTAGAACGGCCAGCTCGGACTTGGACACTGACGCGGAAGGGGATGACTTTGAACTGCTGGATCAGTCTGAGCTGAACCAGCTGGATCCCGCTGGCTCACGGGGCCAGTAAGCGATCGCGTCACCTCCTTTCTGGTTTTCTGTTGTGCGTCGTGGAGGGGAATCCCGGAAGGAAAAAGCATTGCACAGTTAATCTAGATTGTCTCCCGTGTGAGTGCGAGTGATACGACAACCAGTCCTGGCTGGGAACGCCGCTGGGACCCGTGACTCTGTAGCCTCGCTTGGATTTTAAAATAAACCACGCTGGTAATTCCTAGGGAAAAGGTGTCGATGTGATGGCTCCACAATCACCCATGCGATGCCCTGCACTGTCTGCCAGGACGCTGCTTGCTCCAAATTTCCTCACCTAAGACAATAAATCTGGTGGCTGCAGCCTAGAGACCACTAATCAGACTGAATTAGCGCCACTGAGAACAATCTGGAAGCCGACCTTCCGGGGCTGATACACGACAAGGTGAATGGGACTGCTTTCCCCTCAGACTTAGCATCTAGGACTCGATGCTGTTCTGTCTTTAAGACAACCCCTTCCCGCTCCTAAAATGTGCACAGAAACCCCGGTTCTTCTCTCCCAGCAATATCCAGCTCTGGGTGGAAGCCGACACCTTGCTCCTCTTGTGGACGTGATGGTGTACGGCCACCGATGTTTGTACTCGTGCCACTCGTCTCCAGCTCGAGCTTTCTAGTGATGCTATTTTGTAAGAGACATGATGGCAATAAGACACCTACTGTGATGACTGGAGTCCCGCAAAGACCATCTACGTGTGGCAGCTCTTCTTGTGTTGCTTTCTTAAAACACCGGACTAACAATTTACTAAAAATCCCCTGCGTTACCCCGAACACATTCAGCACGGACGGTAGCAATACATTTCCCCTGACACTGCCTCTTCGGGAACGACTGGGGAGAGGTTTTCTGGAGGAGGGAGGAAGCGGAGTTGTCCCGCTCGGCCGCTTTTGGGCCTCTTTCACAGCTTTGTGTAGCTGAGAAGCTGCCGGTAGGAATCGAACGGAGGACACCAGCTCAAACCACGAGTGACTGGAGAGCTTGTACCTGCTGTGGGCACTTAAACCAGCAACCTATAGGGGAGAGACGTTCTGGAAGCTGGATGGCCCCAGCCTTCCAGCCCTTTCCGAGTCACCGAGCTTTCCCATTGCTTTTTCTAAGCCATAAAAACTGATAGAGATCACATCTGTGCAGCAAACAACTTACCTCTTCAGGGAAACTCCCATCTGTGTGCTTCTTTTTGTCCAAATCTGCTTGCCTGGAAGCGTTGGCCGTACAGATGCTTGAACTGTCTTGAATTAAGGAGGCGTGGGTAAGGTGGAGGCTTTATTGATTTTATACTCGCGTAAATCTTTGTTCTGGCCTCGCAAGGCCGAGCTGTCACCTGATAAAATGTCAGCCTACTTTGGGATCTGAAGTAAAGAGCCTGTCACGAACCACGAGGAGCTGCGTGATACCAAACGGCCCAGTCTGTGCGTTACACACACACTCAACTGTTTAAAACTTAATTATTTTGTTTTGTCTTGGAATCGATCCCCAGAGCCCCCGGGGAGCCGCTCACCCCCCGGCTGCTCTCCAGCCTCTTCTCGTTGCCGGTGGCTGGGGCCGGTACCTGGTGTGAGTCCTCTCCATCACCTCCACCTCGGTTTCTTTTTCAGTGCCTCAGGGGCTGCTACAAGAGCAGATTTATCGGGTGCCCCTGATTTGCGGGGAGCAGTGGCAGAACAAGCCCCTCGCAAGCCCCTCGCAAGCCCCACGGAGCCCAAAACCATTCTGGGCAGCTGGAGCCTGGCGCTGCGCGGCTGCCTCACCGCCCCGTGGGCTTTTGGGTGAAACGAGCTCAGTTTCATCTAGCAAAGCGGCAGAGCTGGGCTCGTTAAACGCGCGAAGAACCCCGATGTTTAGGAGAAGGGCTTGCCGAGGGCTGTGCCGTTTTCGGCTCAGAAGCCCGTGCTCTCTGCGCGCTTCTCAAAAGGATTTTTGTTTTCCTTGTGAAACCGCCCCCTGTCAGGTGAGTTACGGCTAAAGGCGTAGATTTCCGTTCTCTGGACCACTTTTATTTGCCTTCACGGTGAGGCTTTGCCGCCTTCGGGGGTGGCATGGCAGGGGCTGGGAGCCCTCAGCCTGTTTGGGGTAGCTCTGGGTTCCCGTGGCTCTCCCCTGGCATCGAGCTCTTCGTCCCCACTCACGAGCAGAGGGGCAGGAGGGGAGCTGGGTTGGCCATGCCCGGCCTTCGTGGCCACCAGGCAGTGTCCTGGCACGGAGCTCCGGCTGCTGGGCGTTTTGGGGACCGTGGGGCTGTTTTAGGGGCTGTTTTGGGGGGCTCTGTCCCTCCGCAGGGGCCATTTTAGGGTTCTTTGGGGGGGTTTTCAGTGCTGTGGGGCTGTTTTGGGGGTGGTGTCCACTTGGGGGGGATCTTTTGGGGGCTGTGTCCCCCCAGGGTGGCTGGATTTGGGGTCATATCCTATGGTGGGACGATGCCCTCCAGCGGGGCCGCTTTTTGGGATCATTTGTGGGGCTGACTCCCAGCACCCCCTTTCTAAACCACGTGTTTCAGGGCAAAGAGCCCCAAAACGGAGGAGCCCAAGGAAGCTGCTGCCGCACCATGATACAAGGGGGACACCTCAACTCCCGGGGGGAGCCTTTACACAACCTCAGCATCAACAGCACTCTGCGCCTGCTCTTTCCAAACAACCCCAAACGTAACCCAAACCGGAACACTGAGCCGAACCCTAATTAGGACCCTAAAAAACACATACGGTGCCGCTTCCTCCCATCAAAAAGTGCTCCAACGGAAGGCTTTGGGTTCACCTGAACTCCCCTGGGGAGCCTTTACGCAACCCCACACGCAACAGGATTCTCTGCCTTCTCTCTTTCCAAACAAACCTCATCCTAACCCTAAATCTAACCCTAAAACTTGACCCTTTCCTAAGCCTAATCCTAACCGTAATGGTGAAGCTAACCCGAACCCTAGACATGAAACCTAACCCTAGACATAAAACCTAACCCTAACCCTAATGCTAGCCCTATCTGTAACCCTGACCCAACCCTAACCGTAACCCTAACCCTAATTAGGACCCTAAAATCACGTACGGAGCCACTTTCTCCCATCAAAAGCTGCTCCCAGCGGAAGCCTTTGGGTACACCTTGTGGTGTAACTGCTAATTGTCACTAGGACCAGGCCACCCTCCCATCCCAAATGCTGCCCGCCTCCGTGGTGGATCCCCACCCCCGGATCCCATTCCTTTAAACACTCGGGACAACTTGGCACCAACCATCACCACGATCTGCTGGGCTGGAGGCACTCGAGCTCCACCTAAAAGATAGAAAATGGTAGAAATTGGCCCAAGAGAGACGGGATGATAGGGAAAATGTATCGTCGGGAAATACCACGAGGGAATTCAC
>CM021791.1:2951996-2966645 GCA_011076525.1 Nettapus auritus | reverse complement strand
ATTTATTCCATTTTATATTATTCCATTTTATATTATTCCATTTTATATTATTCCATTTTATATCATTTATTCCATTTTATTTTATTTATTCCATTTTATCTTACATCATTTATCACTTCATCTTTGCAAATAAATGCTCAACAGGACACTGAGGCCGCCTCCTCTTTGGCCCATCGCAGGCACAGGGGCCCCCCCGCAGCACACCCCCCCCCCTTAAATTATTAATTTTTCTTTATTTTCAGCTCGCGGGCAGAAGGAAGGGGCCGGCCTCGGGTGCACAAGTCTTTATTAGAGCCGGGCACAAGGGGGGCACAAGGGGGGGGGGGCTGCGGACACGAACCCTGGGGGGCACAAGCCCGGCCCAGCCCCGAGCGGCCCCCGGGGGCAAGGGGGCAACGGCGGAGCCCGGCCCCACCAAGCACACTCATGCATGCTTACACACTTGTGCTCACACTCATGCTCATGCTCACACTCATGTTCATGCTCACACTCATGCTCTTGTTCACACTCACACTTGTACTCACGCTCATGTGCTCACACTCATGCTCACACTCACGCTCACACCAATGCTCATGCTCACACTCATGCTCACACACACTCGATTGTGTTCATGCTCACATGCTCACACTCATGCTCACACACACTCATGCTCACATTCAAATGCTCACACCCATGCTCAGTCACACACATTCTTGCTCATGCTCACACTCAAACTCATGCTCACACATTAATACACACATGCTCACACTCACTCATGTCCAAATTCATGCTCCCATGTGCTTACATACTCACGTTCACGCTCACACCCTCACTCATGCTCACACTCACACTCATGCTCACACTCACACTCACGCTCACACTCACACTCAGCCGCAGCAGGAGCCGGGGCCGGGCCGTTGTGGGAGCGATCCCAGCGGGACGGGGCAGGGCTGGGGGGGCACCCAGCGACCCCGAGCGCCTCCAGCACCAATCCTGCCCCCCCTGCAGCCGGATCGGCCCCGAGAAGGGCAATAAATCAGCTCCTCGGCCGCTTGCGACGCCTCGTCCGTCCTGGACACACGCACACGGAGCACACCCAGCCCTCCCAAATAAATTACCAACTCCCCCAGGCACTAGCGCCAAATATACAGATCACTGCAGCTGCTTTTTTTTGGTCCTAGTTTTAAGTGCTTTTTGCATCTTTTTTTTTTTTTTTTTTTAGATTTTCCTTGTGTTCTGAGCAAGCCCTATACCTGCAGAAGCATCAGCATTATTATTACTATTTTTTTTTTTTTTTTTTTTTTTTTTTTTTTGTTTTTTTTTCTTTTTCTTTTTTCTTTTTTCTTTTTTTCTTTTTTTTTTTTTGCCACGATTACCTCCATTGCAAACATCTCCCCCCTTTGCTGGGCTATTTACATCCCTGCCCTGCGGGGTGCCGGTGGGAGCGGGGCGCTCCCGCTGCAGAAATGGGCAGAGAAAAGGAGAAAACGGCTCAAAAACGGCTCCACGGGGCGAAAGCGGCGTCCCCGGGGGGGGGGGGGGGGGGTATACCCGGGGGGGGGGGGGTCCGGGGTCAGCCCTTAGCTGGGCATCTGCACCTCGTTGTACACGTCCTGGCCCTCCGCCTCCTCGAAGGTCACCACCGCGTCGTCCGCGTCCAGCTGGGGGATGGAGGGGGCGTCAGGGGGGGATGGGTTTTGGGATGGGATGGGATGGGGATGAAGATGATGATGACAATGCGGATGATGGGAGGGGACGGGTAGGTGGATGGAGTGGGGATTGGGATGGTGGCAGGGACAGGGATGAGGGTGGGGACGGGCACAAGGACAGGGAGATGGATGGGGAAAGGGATGAGGAGTAGGTTGGGATTTGGAGTGGGGACAGGGACAAGGGTGAAGCCAGGGATGGGGATGGGGACAGGGACAGGGAGTGGATAGGGATGGGGACAGCGATGGGGTGGAGATGGCGGTGGGGACAGGGACAGCGAGGCATGACGAGGGGTCCGGAATGGGGACGGGGATAGGGACGGGGACAGGGACCAGTCGATGGCTCCCATCCCGTGCCGGGGCTACGTACACATTTGAGCTCAATCTCGCGGAAGATCTTGGGCAGCAGGAAGCGGCGCAGCGGCACGGTGAGGATGAGGACGAAGGGCAGAGCCAGCGAGGCCGGGCTGGCCTTCACCCCCCACAGCAGCGCCAGGACGAGGATCTGGGTGAGGGTGAAGAGGTGCATCCGCCACGTCTTCACCTGCGGGGACAAAAGGGGTCAGGGTGGGGGGGACAAAAGGGGGTCAGGATGGTGGGGACGGCCTCCAACACCCATCCCGGGGGGGTGGGCTGAGGAAGAGGGGGAGCAGGACCGACAGCCAGGCACGGACAGACAGAGGAGGCTTTTTGAGGAGCCCCAACCAGCGGCAGGACCAGCTCGGGGTGCTCCCAAGCCCCCCGGGTGACCCAGGGCTCGCTCACCCGGGTGACGTAGACCTCCTTGGGGTGGTACTTGGGGGGCATCAGCAGGAGCAGGATGCGGTCGAAGAGCTGGATGCCGAAGAGCGAGGTGACGCCCATGTAGAGGAAGATGCCGAAGAGGACGGCCAGCGGGATGTACTTCAGGATGGGCTCCATCAGGATGGAGACCCCTGGGGGGGACACGGAGCGGTCAGGGACCACCATAGTGGCACAGGAGGGGGGGTCTCCTCTCCCCGCGCCCCCTCCCGCGCTCACCGATCAGCACGGCCACCAGCAGGCCGCTGATGCGCTGCTCCTTGACCTCCAGGATCTGGGGCTTCTCGCCCCCCGCCGAGGATTTGCTCATGACGGTGAGCGCGTTGGCGTGCGTGATGGTGCGCACGGTGGTGGCGCTGAGCCACGGCATGCCGAAGAGCGCCGCCACGCCGCCCATGGCCACGATCAGCAGCAGGTCCAGGTGGAAGCCCGAGCCCTTCACCAGCTTCCTCTCGGGCTTGCTGACGATGAGGCTGCGAGGACGGAGGGGACAAGTGGGTTGGGGAGGTCCCCCCCGGGGCAGATCCCCTCCGTCCCCACCCCGCCACCGAGTCCCCTTCCCCCTTGCCCTCACGTGGTGATCTGCGTCTCGAGGAAGATGAGGATGAAGACCAGCAGGGCGGGCACCACGGAGGCGAACATCATCCAGATGGGGAACGAGTTTTCCTTCCCCATGGGGTTGATAAACCAGCCCCGGGCCGTCGCGTTGGTCACCTCCAGCCCCTTGGGGACCTTCAGTTTCTGCGTGGGACCACAGAAGGGGGGTGAGCGGCGGGGGGCTTGAGGCACCCTAAAGGCACCCAAGAGCCCCTGGCACCCTCCTGCTTGCACCCTGGGGTCTCCCCCATTCCCCCCCGCCCACCCAGCTCCGTGTCCCCTTGTTGGGGACAGCCGGGGTCCCGTCCCCCCCCGGACCTGCGTGTAGGTGTCCTTGATGAAGAAGTCAGCCAGCGCCATGATGAAGATGGAGATGGGCACCCCGAAGTCCCCGATCAGCCGCCGGACCTGCGGGGACACCGTGCCCAGGTTAAACCCACCCTTGTCCTGTATGTCCCCCGCCCATGTTAATCCCACCCATACGTCCCCCGTCCCCACCCAAGGGTCCCCCCCATGTGTGCGTGTTTGGGAGGGTGAAAATGCCGTGCCCCCGGTGTCCCCCCAGCCCTGCAGCCCCCCCGTGCCCACCTTGCCGGGCAGGAAGGCGCTGTTCTTGAACTTGCGGAGGAAGAGGGCGAGGAAGAAGGTGCCGGCCATCAGGACGAGGGACAGCAGCGCTGTGTTGGGCTCGGCCACTTCGGGGGTGACGGTGGCCTGCACGTTGTAGACCCGCTGCAGGGGGTGCGTCCTGAAGATCTGGGTAGGGGGAGAGGGGTCAGGGACGGCTGGGGATGGGGCAGCACCCGAGGTGTCCCCGTGGGCACCCAGGGTGACGCCATCCTGCTGCAACCGACTGCATGAGGAGGGTCCTAGCTGGGAGACAGGGGCAAAAATAGGGGGTCCCCAGCAGTTCCTGGGTGAGGGGCACCTGCCCCAAACCCAAACCGGGGAGAAGGATGGGGCGGGAAGGTGCTGGGGAAGGGGAGAAAGCTCCGTCCCTGCTGCACCCTTCGGACACGCAGGACCCAGATGGAGACCCCACCCCGCAGCCCCCTCCCCACTCACGGCCCCCGCACCCCTCACCGTGATGAGCTTGACGAAGGTCTCGTAGATGAAGATGAGGGAGATGAGGAAGGAGAAGATCTCCTGGGTGTAGCGGGACAGGTAGCGCACCAGGAAGCTGCCCTCGCAGGCCACCACCACCAGCACCAGCAGGATGAGCCAGAAGCCGATCCACACCCGTCCCACGATGTACTCCAAGCCCTGGCCCTCGCAGAACTGGGCACCAAGGGACACGGCCCCGTCAGCCCCCTGTGCCCCCCCCCCGGCACCATGGGGCTCTGTGGTGGTCCCACATCCCCTGGGGCAGCGGTACCCAGCGGGGTCACCCGCTTGGCTGCTCCCAAATGGCATCACCGGTGTGGTGTCACCCAAGTGACATCCCCCATGTGGCATCCCCCGTGTAGCTTCCCCTATGTGGCATCATTCATGTGGGATGGCCCAGGTGGCATCCCAAAAGTGCCACCCCCTACGTGCCATCACCCCTGTGCCATCACCCGTGTGGCACCCCCCTCATGGCATCATCCACGGAGCATCCCCCGTGTCACCTCGCCCGCAAGGCACCATCCGTGTGCCATCACCCTGTGCCACCCCAAAAAGCACCGTCCCTGATGTGCCATCACCCTGTGCCACCCCAAAAAGCACCGTCCCTGATGTGCCATCACCCTGTGCCATCCCAAGAAGTGCCACCCCTACGTGGCATCACCCCTGTGCCATCCCCCAGGTGCCACCCCCCGGTGCAGCACCCCATGCCTCCCCTGGGGCGCACGGGGACACCATGAGCGTGGCAGGGGCAGGGGGTGCCCGTGGGCGGGGGGCAGCACCCACCGAGAAGAAAGCTTCCTCGAAGACCAGCAGGGGCCCCGAGAAGCCGACGACGAGCAGGGGCTGGGCGCTGAGGAGGCTGAAGAGGACGCACTGCACGCAGGTGGAGATGAGCAGCTCCGACACCCCCATCATGCCCTTGGTCTTCTCACCTGGGGGGGGCAGAGCCCGTTATTTCCCCGGGGGGGGCACAGTGCCGTGTGTCCCCCATCCCACACCCCTTGACGCCCCGGGGACGGCGCTGCAGGCGGTGGCACCCCGTGCGCCCGACCAAGGGACGTCGCCATCCCCATGTGTGTCCCCCCCCCTTACCCAGCAAGCCTCCGAAGGTGACAGCGGGGGACAGCGCCGCGAAGTAGATGAAGATGACGGCGGCCAAGCACTGCGGGCTGAGGGCGTCCTTGATGTCGCTGAGATATTTGGGGTAGCGGCGGCGGATGTCCCGCACCAGCCCCCCGAAGGGGCGCCCCGTCCTGCGCAGGGGGTCGTCGTCCTCCGGCTCCTCGCTCTTGGTCCCTGGGGACACACAAACAAGGGCGTGGGGACGGGACCGAGGGGACCCGGTGGGGGGGGTTCTGGGGTGTCCCCGGGACGTACACGTCTCCTTTAGGAAGTCCTCGGGGGCCTTCTCGGGGTGCTGATAGCGGCGGCGGAGCAGCTGGCGCTGCAGGGGCACCAGGCTGCGCAGGTGCTGCTCGCTGGGGGTCTCGGTGGGCGGCAGCACGATGCTGGCCTCCAGGAAGTCCTCGACCCCCCGCAGCAGGTCCTGGCGGCTCTCGGCCAGGTAGGCGTCGCGGCGGAAAACCTGCGGGGACGGCCGGGGATGGAGGTCGGCCACCCCCGCGACCCCCGTGGGGACGGGGCACCGTGGGGACGCAGGGGGGCGCGGGGATGGGGGGACACGGGGGGATGGGGACATGGAGCACAGGGGCATGGGGACAGAGCAGGGTGGGGACATGGGACACTGGGGCTGTGGGGACTTGAGGGCACTGGGCACGGGGACCTGAGAACGTGGGGACACAGGAGGCTGGGGACGTGGGGACACAGCAGGATGGGGACATGGGACACTGGGGACATGAGGACCTGGGACACTGGGGCCTTGGGGACTTGAGAATGTGGGGACACAGGGAGCTGGGGACATGGGGACACAGAGGGATGGGGACATGGGACACGGGAGCATGGGGACTTGAGGGCACTGGGGCCATGGGGACCTGGGGATGTGGGGACACAGGAGCCTGGGGACGTGGGGGAACGGAGGCATGGGGATGTGGAGGGACATGGGGATATTGGGGGACACGGGGACAGGGCTGCACGGGGACATGGGGACAGGGATGTACAGGGACATAGGGACAGAGAGGGACATGGCGTGGTGTGACAAGCCCTGCTAGAGGGTGCAGCCCCCAGGCTGGGGACCCTGGGGAGCTCAGGGGCAGGCGGTGCCGGTGGCGGTGGCGGTGGCAGGCGGCCGTACCCTCTCGGACATCATGGTGGCGATGGTGCGGCCGATCTCATGGTAGCTGACGTGGGGGCTGTCGGGGCCCAGCACCACGAAGAGGAAGCGCACGGGCAGGGGCACGTTGAGGACGGCGTCCATCGTCACCGCGTCCCTCAGGCGCACGAAGGCCAGCGTCGGCTGCTCCAGGAAGGCTGCGCAGCCTGGGGGGGGGACGGGATGGGGTCAGGGAGGGTCGGGCACGGGGACGTGGGGCACAGGGAGGTGGGGACAGGAGCATGGGGACGTGGGGACATTGGGGTATGGGGACGTTGGGAAATGGGGATGCGGGGACACAGTTACATGGAGGCACAGGGACGCAGAGGCACGGGGATGTGGGGGGACAAAAGGGTTAGGATATGGGGACACAGGGACATGAGGACACAGAGACATGGGGACATGGGGACATGGGGCACAGAGACATGAGGACACAGAGACATGGGGACACGGGGACATGAGGACACAGGGACATGAGGACATGGGGACGGGCACAGGGACATTGGGGCATAGGAACATGGGGGACATAGGGACATGAGTGGGGAACTGGGAACGTGAGGACACGGGGACATGGGGACAGGGAGGCAGGGGGATAGAGGACAGAGGGACAGGGTGACAGAGGGACAGAGGGACACGGGGGATGGGGAACAGCGCTGAGCAGGAGGCAGCGAGGGCTGAGGATGGGGGGGGGGGGAAGTAGAAAAAAGTGCAAGAAAAGCAGCAAGTGAGCAAGCAGCGAGGGGCCAGCGGCAAAGCCCCCACACACATCCCGGCCGCGGGCCTGATCCTGCACCCACAGCACCCCGGGCACTCACCCACGAGGATCAGCGTGGCCTCGGCGTCCTGGGGGAGCTTCTCGGGGAGCTGGGGCCCGGGCTTGGTCCCACCAGGGGTCTGTTGCGGGCAGGAGAATGGCAGGAGTCAGCTGGTGGCTGTCCCTTGTGTCCCAAGCCATCCCCTGCGTGTCCCCTGCATGTCCCCTGCGTGTCCCCTGCGTGTCCCCTGTGTGTCCCGCTCCATCCCCTGCGTGTCCCCCACATGTCACCTGCGTGTCCTGCTCCATGCCTGCAAGCCCAGCTCCCTCACTGCCACCTCTGCCCCTTCTCCTCCACCCACGTGCATGCGTGTGACCCCAAAAGTGCTGGTGTGTGCGCGTGTGCGCGTGCATCTGCCCCTGCAAGCGTGCACGCGTGCGTGTGCAAGCACGTCTGCGCACACCAGAGCAAGAGCCACCCGCACGCAGAGCGCAGGCGGGTGGTGCCCACGGGGGCCTGTGGGTGCCCTCCCCGCACACTGCCCCCCCCCCAGCACCCCAGGACCCCCCCCTCCAGGACCCCCCACACTCGCCTGCTCGGCCCCGTCCAGCGCCCGCATCTCCAGGGCCTGGTGCTCCCGCAGCAGCGGCTGCTCCGTCTCCACCGGCACCGTGCCCGAGCGCTGCAGCTGCGCCGGCGGCAGCGTCCACACCGACTCGGCCTCGCTGGGGTGTCTGCGAGCAGCGTGGGGACGGCGTGAGGTGGGACAATGCCCACCCCTCAACACCCCCCCACAGCCCTTAGGGTCCCCGGCCGTACTTGTGCTGCAGCAGCAGCGTCCTCAGGACGTCCTCCCTGTCCTGCGGCTTGATCTGCCCCTCGTAGATCATCTGCTCGATGAGCACGTGCGCCACGGCCGCCAGCGAGGTGGCCGCCACGTCCAGGAGCACGGCGCCTGCGGGGACGCCACCATCACCGACCGAAAGACCTGGGGGTCCCCACCAACCCCCCCCCCCGGGCCTCGGCGGTGTCCCCACCTTTGGCGAGGGCGCGGTGCAGGTCCAGGAGGCTGCGGTAGGTCAGGAAGGAGACGTGGGGCTGGCCCCAGTCCCCGCCGGCCGTGAAGTTCTCCTCCAGCTGGAGCCAGTGGCCGGCCTCCATCCAGCACAGCTCCTTCTTGCTGTCCATGACCAGCTCGTGCAGCTCCGTGTAGACCTGCGGCCGCAGCCACGGGGGTGTCAGAGCCCCCCCCACACCCCTCACCGGGGACCCCCGGGGGTCCCAAAGCTGCAGCAGTGCCACCCACCGCGGATGGGACCCCGGGGTCCTGGTGTCACCGGGGTTTGGCACCGTCCTTGCAGCCATCTGCCCACCCCGGGAGTGGGAATGGGAGGGGGGGTCCCCGGGGGCACGCGCAGCACCCAGCTGGCGGGCGTCAGCACCCACCTCATGGGTGTCCCACCGGGACACGAGCCGCCTGCTCCCCGCCGCCTCCAGGTCCACATCGGTCACCGACGGAGCTGCGAGCGGAGCCAGCGCCGCGTTAGCTGGTCCTGACCCCCCCTCCAGCCCCACGGGGTCTGTCGGAGGCGTCCCCCCCATCGCCCCCATCCCCAGCACCCAGCTGGGGGGTGCTGGATGTGTCCCCCTGTCACCTCTACCCTGCTGGTCCCCCGCTCCGGGGCAGGGTGACAGCCCCTGGGGACAGCACCCGGTGCTGGGCTGGATGCGGCACAGCCCCGGTCCCGCACCCCTGGGTGCACCAGGACGGGGGCAGGGATGGGAACGGGGACAGTTTGTCCCCACACAGCACAACCCCAAGAGCGCAGCGTCCCCTGTCCCTGTCCCCTGCCTACCTGCGCCCCCCCCCCGCGCTCCCCGTGCGTTCCTGCCCTATAAAGCCTGGGTGGGGGCTGCGGGCCGGCCCCACGCCCTGTGTGCACCATAAACCCCGCAGCACTTTGCCTTTGCTGACAGTAAACACGGGTACAGCCCCCGGGGGGGGCAGAACGTCCCTGTCCCCACTGTGTCCGCTCTGGGGACCTCCACGGTCTCCCGTGTCCCCCGCCAGGCCCCGGTGACACCGAAACGCCCGCATCCCGCTCCGCCGGGATGCCACCCGCACACCAGCGGGGACGGGCGCGTGTCCCCACGGGTGTCCCCGAGGGCACGTGGGCACGCGCCCAGCTCGCCCTCGTCCCGGCCCGCTGCCACCGCCGAGCCGCCCAGCGCCAGCCGGCGTTCAGCCCCGAGTGGTTCTTGTCCTCACCCCAAACAAAGCCTTTATTTATCCTCAATCAGCGGGCGATTACGGGCAAGCGGCCGCGGTCACCCCGCGGCACGCCCCGACGCCCGGGTGACGGCCGCCTCGCGGGGCCGAGGGCGGCAGAGGGGCCGAGGGGGGGGACACGCCGGGGCCGGGTCACTCACTCTGCCCTCCGCCACGGCGGCTGACCCGTCCCGGGGGGACCCCGGCCTCGCGCCTCCTCCCGTCCAGGTCATAGGATCCCCGGTGGCTGGGCAAATACCGGCTGCAAAACACACACGGCGGGGACGGGAGGGTGAGCGCCGCGCGCCCGTGGGTGCCGGTGGCCTCGCGGGGCCGAGCCGCGAGTGGGACTCACCGCAGGGGCGCCAGCTCCTCGCCTCTCGCCCTCCGCGCGGCCAAAGGGGGCCCGGTGCCGCCGCCGGCCCCTGCGCAGAACGGGCGGCAGCGTTACCTCGGGTGGGCGCGGGACGGGGACAGCCACCACCCCACCCTGCGGCCAACGTCACCGCCCGGCGTCACCCCGTGGAGGGGACCCGGGGGGCTGGGGACACCGAGACCTTTGGGACGCGAGGCAGCAGCCGGCGGGGACCGGAGAGGAGCCGCCCCGCTTCATTGAGCACAAAAACCCAGCTGCGGGCAGGGAAGAGGGGCAACGAGACCCCTCTGAATGCCCCTCGCCACCCACCCAAGGACCACGGTGTCCCCAGGCTTGGCCATGTCTCCTGCACCCGCCAGCAACCTCCAGGGTTTTAACAAGCTGTGCTGGCACCCATGCAGCGCTGGTGCCCATGCAACACACCTATGCAACGCTGGCACCCATGCAGTGCTGGTGCTCATGAAATGTTGGCGCCCGTGCAGTGCCAGCACCCATGCAACGCTGGCACCCATGCAGCGCTGGTGCCCATGCAACACACCCATGCCACACTGCCTCCCCATGCAACACCAGTGCCCATGCAACGCCTGCACCCTTGCGATGCTGGTGCCCATGCAACACGCCTGTGCAACGCTGGCACCCATGCAACACCACTGCCCATGCAACGCTGGCACCCATGTGATGCCGGCAGCCTTGCAATGCACCCGTGCAACCTGAGAGCCCGTGCAACACGCCTGCACGACGCTAGCACCCATGCAACGCCGGTGCTCGTGCAACGCTGGCACACGCAGAACTCCGTGCAACATGCGCCCTTGAACCTCCAGTGCCCCCGCCATGCCAGCGCCCGTAGGGTGCCGGTCCCGGTGCAGCCCAGGTGCCCGCGCAGCACCACCGCTCGTGCAACGCCCTTCCGTGCAACGCCGTCACCTCTGCAACGCTGGTGCCCATGCAGTGCCACCAGCCGTGCAACGCCAGTGCCAGTCCCATCGCCCCTGCCCCGCTGGCCCCCACGTAGCACCCCCGCCACCCCGTGCGCCCCCAGCTCCCCCCTCTGCCCGTCGGTGCCACTCACTGCTCGTCTCCTCCAGCGACATCCTCGAGCCCTTTATCCCCGGGTCCTCGTAGCCCTCGGGGTCCAGGTTTCTCCGCATCGTCTCCTCGGCGTCCTGCGGGGCAGAGAGCGGCGGGGGGCTCAGCGGGGTACCCCGGGGGGGCCGGGGCGCAGCGGCGGGGCCGGGGTCTCCCTACCTGGCCGGGCCCCTCCATGGCTCCGCGCTGCGTCCCAGCGGTCGGCCCGGCGGCGCATTAACGCCCGGGGCCGGTGCCCTGCGGGCGGTACGGGGAGAGGAGAGACAGCGTTAGGGAGCGGAGAGGGCAGGGATCGGGCCCCCCCCGTGTCCGCTTCGGGAGGTGCTGGGGGCCGGGGGGGTCCCACGGGAGCCGGGCCCTGCCCTGCTGGTGGGAACCGACGGCAGAGCTCCGGCTGCCGCCCGCCGGGACGCGGCATCGTGTCCCGCTCCCACCCGTGCCCACGCACGAGGGACGTCCTGTGCGTGGGGTCAGGGTCCCCGGGGGGCTGTGAGCAGGGATTAGGGTCCCCGCGGGGCTGTGAGAGGGGGTCAGGCTCCCCGTGGGGCCGTGCACGTGGGTTGGGAGCCACAGCCCCTCGTGCGTGGGTCAGGTCCCGTGTGGATGCCTGCATTTAGTGGGAACCCCAAACAGAGCCGTGTACGTGAGCGGGGGCCCCATGCGAACCCCCACCCGTGGGTCAGGTCCTGGAGCTGTGCGCGTGGGCTGGGTCCCACAGCTCTTCATGAGTGGGTCGGGCCCCACAAGGACCCACGGGCACGCGTGGAGCCCCGCGCAGGGGTCGGGTCCTTTATGCACCCATGCACGTGGCATAAGGTGGGGGTCCTGTAGGGACCCACGCCCACGGGGGGGTCCCAGTCGGGCTCTCCCGCAGCTCAGGTCCCACACCGACCCACGCCCACGCGGGGGGGGGGGTCCCGGCACCCCCCCCCCCCCCCAGGGGACATCCGCCAGGGGGCGCCCTTCCCCACGCGCGTGGGGCACCCCCAGCCCCGGGGCACCCCCGGGAGCTCCCCCCACTTCTTCTCCCCACCCCCCCCACCCCAGGACCCGCGTGGGGAGCTGGGGGGTCCTGTCCCGGCCCCAGCACCCCCTACCCGTGGGGTACCCACGCAGGGGGACCCCCCACACCCCTTGCTGCCCCAGCCCAGGGACCCCTCATGGGGAGGGCAGGAGGTTGGGGGGGGTCAAGGTCAAGGTGGGGGGGTAGGGAGGGGACAGCGGGACCCCCAGCTCTCACCAGGGTGACGCAGGACCTCGCTCCCAGGCTGGCAGCAGCGGGGACCCCAATGGGGACACGGGGACCCCGGCAGGGTCACGGGGATCCCGATGGGGACTCAGGAGCCCCGGGGGGGTCAGGGGGGGACGGGACGGGACACACACGGAGGAGCCACCGTGGGGTTGCGGGAACCACCCGTGGGGACACGGGAGCGGTGACGGGGTCACGGGAACCATGGCTGGCTCCGGACCCGGCCTCCTCCTTCCTGCCCCGCCTGGCCCCGCTTTGGCAGCGGCCCCCGGCCCCCCAAGCCAGCCCCGGTCCCCGGCCCCGCTGCCCCCCCCCAGCCCCACTGCGGCCCCGAAGCCTCTTGCGTCAGCCCCGCT
This sequence comes from Nettapus auritus, assembly GCA_011076525.1. NCBI lineage: Eukaryota > Metazoa > Chordata > Aves > Anseriformes > Anatidae > Nettapus > Nettapus auritus. The sequence continues at coordinate 2,954,098 of CM021791.1, read as the reverse complement.
GCGCCCCACTGATAATGCGCCTCCGGCCCCCGCCCCGCTCCCCCGCTGCCCCCCTGCTCCTGCGCATGGCCCCCGGGGGCCAGGCAGCGCCCCGAGACCGGGGTGAGGGGCTGGGGGGCTCCAGGCAGCCAGGTCACCCCCCCGGGGGGTCTGCACCTGCTGCGGGGTGCGTGGCAATGAGGCAGCCCATGCGTCCTGCGTGGGTGTGCAATGGGGCACCCATACATCCTATATGGGTGTGCAATGGGGCACCCATACATCCTGCATGGGTGTGCAATGGGGGTCCCATACGTCCTATATGGGTGTGCAACGGGGAGCCCATACATCCTGCATGGGTGTGCAACGGGGAGCCCGTATATCCTGCATGGGTGTGCAACGGGACACCCATACCTCCTCCACGGATGTGCAACGGGGCACCCACACCTCCAACCACGAGCGCTCGTGCTCAGTACAGCCCCCACACATCCCACACCCTGTGCGGAGCCCCCGCCACGCACCCCGTGCGCACGCCGTAGAGCCCGGATCTGCCACCCCGCAGAGCGTGGAGCCCGTCCCTCCCGAAGGACGTCCCGTGTTGGTGCCCAGACCACAATTCCACAAGCGCACAACCCGTGCACCCGGCAATGACTCCTCAGGCACCCACCCCATGCACCCAGCACGGCGCCCGCACCTCCCGAAGGACATCCCATGCACCCAGCATGGAGCCCAGACCTCCCGAAGGACATCCGAAGGCCATCCCACACACCCATCCCGATGCCCACACCGTAATTCTCCACCCCATGCACCCAGCACAGCGCCCGCACCTCCAGCAGCACCCACCCCATGCACCCAGCACGGCACCAAGCACCACGGGTGGTGCAGGACCTACGGACCCCGTACACCCCATCAACCCAACGCCCAACCCTCCCGACCCTACAGGGCCGTATGCCCCCACGTGGGCGCCCTTGGGTGCTCCCACCCACCCCATCCCCACCACCCCCTTACACCCATGGACCCCGCGGTGCCCCCCGCCCCGCGACCCCGCACCAACCTTCGGGGTGGCTCGGGGACGCCGCTGCCGTCGCCGCCAGCCCCCGGCTCTACGGTGGAAGAGCCGCGCGCCGCCGGGGCAGGCACCCAAATGCCCTGAGTCACGCTCACCTCCTAATCTGCCCCCCACTGCTCGCCCCCCCGGCTCGCCCGGCCCCCCCCGGCCCCGTAAACAAGGTTATCGGGGTGCAACATCTTGCGCCTCGGTGGCTGCGCCCGCTCCCAGCCCGCGGTGCTGCCCCACGCTGCCTGGTCCCGCTCCGGCCACCCCGCCATCCCGCAGCCGCTATCGGGGTTTTGGGCTCCGGGTTTCCCTCGGGGAATCCCCGGGAATCCTCTCCCCTCCTTGGGTTTGGGGTTTTCTCTTTTTTTATTTATTTATTTTTAATTTTATTTTTAAAAAAATGGGGTTCCCCCGGGCTGGGGACGCACGAGGAGTTGCGGGGCCCGTGGGTGGCGGAGGGATGCGTCTGTCCTGGGGTGTCCTGAGGGCAGGGTGCACCCTGTGTGTGTATGTACGCCTGGGTGTGCGTGCAAATGGGTGTGCATGTCTGTGTGTGCATGCACAAGCGTTTACACAATTGTGTGCAAGTGCCCAAAGCTGTGCACGCAACTGTGCCCAAAGCTGTGCACGCACCTGCGCGCGAGTGCATGAAGGCGTGCAGATTTCTAAGTCCCCGTGTGCATGCACGTGTAAGTGTCGGTGTGTCTGCATGTGTGCACACATGTACACACGTGTGTGTGTGCACACACACTTGGGGCTGCACGCTTACAATCCATGCTGCTCCAGCACGCAGGGTGCAGGGAAGGGGAGGAAGGTGAGCTGGGCGCTCCTTGCACGCGCACATGCACTCACACGTGAGCACACACGTGCACATGCATGCACACGCATGCACACACTCATGCCAGCTTGGGGACCCTCGCGGGGCCATGGGGACGGCACCTGGGGGCTGGTGGCCCCGGTGGGGCCGGGTGCCGGGCGCAGCCGCGGGCTGGGTGCCGCGATAACGGCCCTGCCTTATCAGGGTGACACCGAGGGTTCCCCCCCCTTCCCCCCCCCCCGCAGGTTTTGG
>CM021791.1:2894110-2936996 GCA_011076525.1 Nettapus auritus | reverse complement strand
GAAATTCGGGGGGGGGGCTCAAGGGGGGGGTCCAGCCTTGAAACCTGTCAGGTTTTGGGGTGCTGGTGCCCATCCTTGGGGGTGCTGGGTTGGGGTGTCGGTGCCACGCTCCGCACCCCCTCGTCCCCGTTATCCCCCTTCTCCCCTTGCTGTGCGTCGTCCCCAAAATCCCGTTAGCCCCAAATCCCGTTATCTCACCCCAAAACGGGGGCGGAACGCACCCCCCACGCCCCGTGCCGTGCTTCTCCGCCGGGTTTTTCTTTGTGTTTTATTTTTTTTTCCCCATCCGGGGGGGGAACTTCGCTCGTCTTTTGGGGCGGGAGCCGATATTTGGGGTGAGGGACGGGGATCGGCGCCCGCGCGCCGGTTTTGGGTGGGAAAAGCGGGTTTTGAGCACCTGGCCGCGCAGCCCGATGGCGCTGCCGCCGCGTTACGGGGGATTTCTCCTTCCATCTGCCGGCCGGGAGCATCCCCGAGCCGTGCCCTACGCCCAGGGAACGTTTCCTTGCTTTAATTTTCCCTGCCGGTGCCTCCGATTTGCCTTTTTTTGCCGATTTTTTCCCCATTTTTCCTATGATGTGCCGTCAGAATCAACGCTGGGCTGGGCGTTCACGGGCTGCTCGCGAGGACCATCCAAACGCCGTTTTCGCTAGAAACGAGAAAACCCGACCCGTCCATAGCCTCACCCGGTTCTGCTCCTCCTCGATACGCAAAATTTGGGGGATTTTTTTTCCTTTCCGAGGCGTAAAAGCGAGGAGCTGGCCCGCTCACTGCAGCACGTGGGGGCTTTTTGGGGCGGGTAGCTCACACCTGATAAAAAAAATAGTGGTTTTTTTTTCCTCGGTATTGCCCTGGGTGGGTCAGTGGTGGTTGGGTGGTGTTGGTTGGGGCGTCCCCCTGGGGGTCGAAGGCTTGGGTTCGAGCCTTTGGGGTGCGGGCAGGGTTTGGGGTTTGACGCCCGGTCGGTGTGTGCGTGCAGCCCGGTGCCGTGGGTCTGTCGTCGCCGGGCTCGGGCTGGGGCAGGTCCATCCATGGGATGTAACGGGACGATGTGCTCTGTCCCGGGCCGTTTATCCGGGCCCTGCGGTCACAGCTCGCTGCTCGTCCCCGGCTTTCGGCTGAGCTCGTGGAGGTCCCGTTGGGATGGGGGACGCGTCGGGACGTGGGCTCTGCCTGGGGAGCGAGGCTGTCGCCCGCTCTCAGGGGGCACCAGGGCTGAGGTAGGGGCATTTATCCAGAGCTGGGATGAGGACAGGAGCGGAGGGACCTCCGTGAGCCCCGCCGGGAGCTCCCCAGGACCGGGGCCGGTCCTCACAGGTGACAGGGGCACTGACCTGGCTCTGCCTCTCGTTACACCCCTTTTAAGACCCTGCTCCAAGTGTTCCCAGATCAAGCCTCCAGTTCGGCCTCCCTCGCCCTGCGCCGTGGCCTCGCTGCCCTCTGCTGCCAGCCTCCTCCTGCCCCCACCGTCCCTTCCCACAGCTGGAACAAGCGAGCTCCTTTCTCACTGTCCCGAACCCGCAATCTCCCCTCATTCCCCTCCCCGAGAGCCACGGGGAAGCAAATCCGTGCTCGTTTCCCCCGGAGGAGCCCCCTGAGAGGTGAGAGATGGGGGCAGTGAGGTGGCACTGCCTGGGCCGTGCTGGGCTCGGTGCCTCTCGGCGGGGACGCTCCATGCAAGGTGGGTGTTATCTCCGTCTGCCTTCGGTGCTCCTCCGCCTCACTCCAAACAAAAACCTGTATTTTTTGAGCTTGTCCCGAGCAGGACGAGCCTCTTCTGCCAGCCCAGCGCCGGTGGTGGCCCCGCGTCCTTTGGGGCAGCGCCGCTGATTCGGCTGCAGCGACCTGCCAGCGCTCTGCCACTTGATGGATCAGTCGAGAGAGGCTCGGGGCTGGCTCCCACGCGGCTCCCGGTATTTTCCAGCCTCCTTCCCCTGCTGGTGGAGGGGTCGGGTGGCTAGCAGGCCGGCTGCAGGTAGGTGCGGGGCTGGGCTGGGGGCTGGAAGCTGGTGGTGGGCCCGTGACGGACCCGTGACGCTCGCGGATGCGTGCTCTGGGTGATGCTGAGAGCACGTGCGGGAGCTGCTGGAGCTCGGTAGCAGCGTGGGAGGGCCGTGGCTGTCCTGCTGGCTGCGTTTGTGGCTTGTGCTAAGCTCTGCAGACCTTCGAGGTCTGGAAAAGCGCTGCCAGCCCTTCCTGGTAGAGCAAAGTGCCCTTCCCCGCAGATCAAACCCAGGGCTGGTGGCTCGTGTGCCTGCCCCGGAGTCGAACGCCGTGAAAAGGAGGCGGTGGCAGCGGTGCCTGGAGCAGCACTGATCCTCGAGGAGCTGAGCTCAGCTCTGGGGCACGAGCAGCCCTCGATCCCAAGGATTTACCCCGGGACGTGGCAGGAATAGCAGAGGATCGTGGCCCTGTAGGTGACCTCTTATATTTTTAAGACGGGCGCAGCTCAGCCTTGAAACCGAGCGGATCTCAGCCTTTTCTCGTGGCAGGATGGGTCCCCTCCATCTGCGAGGTGGAGCTTTGTTTCACGCTGAGATCTGCTGCTGGTAGGCTGCGTTTTATTTTAAGTGCCTGTGGAAAGCATTTGCAGTTTACCCCGGAGTCTGGAGGAGATGGATTTGCGCCTTTAGACTGGAGTGGATTTTCTCTGCAAGTCTAATGAGCCCTCCGTGCTCTCGGAGCATCGAGCCACTGATTTTTTTTTCCCCCTTTTCCCTTCCAAGAAGTCCGATTAGCAGAGGCAGTCGTTGCACGCCGCCTGGCTCCCGTTCCCAGTGCCTGCTCTTTAAATACCCTCGGAAAAACAGCGCCGGGGGACGCCTTCTGTTGAGCTCACGGGATCGGTGCTGATGATTTCCATCCCTGCAGCCTTCAAGTCCCATCAAAAATGGGGACCTGGGATGCTAAAACCGCTCGAATTGGGGTTTTTCCGTAACGTTTGGGGCTCTGAGCCCCCTTGGTGCTGAGCTGCAGGGCTCTGCTGCTCCTCAGCATCTCGGGGCGTGCCTGGAGGCGCCCGATCGCGTTCCCACGGGTTTCATCGCTGTGTGAAGTCACGAGCAGCAAAACTGAATTCCTCGAGGTGTTTGGGAACTGCTCACATCTCGGGAAACCTCTCCCGTGATCCTCAGGCAGTGCCCAGCTCCGTAACGTGCGCGTTTGTGCTGTCCTGGAGCTCATTTTGCTCATTTTTGCTGTCCTGTATCGGACAGAAGCGCTTGGGATGCTCTTTTGAGGTTGAAATGGTGCAGGGAGACGTCTGGCCAGCTGTGAATGTCCTCGGTTGAGGAATTAAGAGGAGAGGGAGCGGACGAGGATTGGGTTTCGTGGCTGGTTGCTGCCTCTGGGGCGGTGGGGCTGAAAGGGACGTTCCCGGCGGTGCTGAGACACAAGGGGGGTGCAACGGGGACGAGAAGAGGGCCGAGGAGACGAAGTGAAACAGGGGCTGAGGAGCGACGAGCAGCCTGTCTTCGACCTGGGAGCCCTGTGGCAAGGGTGTAAGGCCTCGAAGCGGTCGGCGGCGGCTGCGTCCCTGTGGCCAGGCTGAAGCCGCCCTTGAGCTGGGCTCGGAGGTGACAACACGGCCCCGTCCTGCTGCGTGGGGCTCACGGGGAGCGAGTTCAGGGTCCCGGCTGGCGGGGCGAGCAGGAAGGTGTTCCCAGGAGAAGGGGTGCTCCGCGGGACGAGCTTGAAGAGGTTGGTTCGTAGATTTGCAGCCTGGCAGGAGGAGCCTTCGGTGAAAACCAAAATGACCTTTACCTGAAGACGTCCCTCACCGAGATGTGGGCAGGGGTAAGGAAAACGCGATGGAGAGGTGCGGACGGGGCTCGTGCTCCTCTCCCACCTTGTGCAAAGCGCTGGCGGCTCCGTGCCGCTGCCCGGTGCTTCGTTAGCAGATCCCGCGTGCGATGGGGCGAGCGGCTGGCACCCAGTTCCCTTTGGGGTTTGAGGGCGAGGACTGCGATGGGGCTGGAATTGCCAGGCTGCATTGCAGGATTCACGTCCCCGGAGCTGTAACTTGTGGTGCTGGGGAGCCCGGGGCTGGGAAGTGCTCCCAGGGCAGAATTTGGTGGTTTCACCTCGGAATTCAGGGGCAGGCTTTACCCCAAGCGGGGGGTAAAAATCCCCTCTTTTAGCGTGGTTCCACCACTGCCTCGTTGCTGCCCCCATTTTAAGAAGCCGCTTTTAGGAACGGACGTCTCCAAACGGGACAGAAACCCCCGCGCTCTCCCATGCCTTCTGCTGCTTGCGGCGCTCGGGACATCCCAACGGGGTGACCGGGATGACCGGGAGCTCTTCCCATCCCAAATCCCACCCGGCAGACCCAGACCCCGGCTCTGCAGCTCTCGGGGAGCCTCCGGTGCTGGGGCAGGAGCTGGGAGGCTGCGAGCACCCCGTGCCCGGCTCCCTGCAGGATGCTGATGTGCTGGGCTGGGCTTCCAGCGCCGGCTGGTGCCGGAATGTCAGCCGCAGCAGCGCTGAGCAGCACATCCTCCTCCCACAGATGCTTTTGGAGCCCGCTTTGGGTGTGTTTCGCCTTTTTCCCTGCTTTAGCGGCAGCTGAATTACCGTGCCTCTTCCCCCGGGTTCCTCCAGGCTGGAGGATAAGGGAGTTAAAACCGCCGGTTAACGTGAAAGCACTTCTTCGAGCCTCATCTCCCCAATCCGTCAGTGCTTTTACGGTGCCTAATAATAGGGCTCATTGTCACGGCTGGCTGAGGTCCCTGCGCAGCTCCGAAGCCGGTTTCCTTAGTGACTCCGCTCAGGCACTCCTCTGCCGGAGGGGTGCTCGCTCCCCGGCCTTGTTTGCTCTTCCAGCAGCCCGGAGCCTCTGGGTGCTTGTTTCGAGTCCTGAAATGGCAGAAAGAACCCCTCAGCTGTGCTCGGACCGCGGTGCTCAATTCTGGCGAGCTGGGCGTGCCGGGCGATGCCGAGGAGCGATCAGCGAGCATCAAAAGGGTTTGGGGACCGAGCAAGGACCACCAGGTGCTGCAGGCAGGACCACGCCATGGACCCTCACCTCGTGTGCCCGTGGGGTTGGCTTTGCTGCAGCTCGAGCTCACTGCGGGAGCAAAGCCCGGCGTCATCCAAGTGCTCCCTGCCTCCCCTGGGGGGGCTCCAGGCGTGCCCAGCGCCTCTTCTAGCGCCCGGTCTCTGCTCTGTGCCGCGCCAAAAAGAAGCACGACGGCAATACCGGCAGCCTGCTCCTTCCTGCCTTTGTATTAGCGATCCGGAGAGCCGTGACCTTACCGAGCGTGAATGGATCCTGGTAACCCGAGAGCAGCAGCAATATTATTTTAAGCAGGAGCTGAGGCTCCCCAGCAGGCCGTCCCGTGCGTGTCAGACGGGTGACAGCAGAGCTGCTTTTAGGCGAAGGGGGACGAAGCCCCTGAGGACACTGACTGCACCTCGCTGAGTTTTACCGAACGCGCCGGGGAGGAGCCCAAATCCTAGACGTGGAGCGAGCTGAAACGCGGACAGCTCCAACGGCTCGTCCCTGGGCCTCTAGATGGCCGCCACAGGATGAAATGCAGGCGGGTTCTGGTTTTGAACCTCTCATCCTGAAGCCTTTGGGTCGGGAAGGGGAATAACGGGGCTGAATTTAGGGCCTGGCTTCCCACGCGGAGCGTCGCTGGTGGTGCCGCCCGCGCCTGCTGCTGTTGTAAATGTGTTCATCGGCTCGGTAAAGCTAGAAGCGAGGTGAGATGAGGCTGTTACCTGGCAGCTGTGCTGTGGGGTGCCTGGGCGGATGTCTCTGCGTTCCTCTCCCTGCTCGTGGCATGCAGAGGTTGGAGCTGGAACCGGGCCCCGTGTCCCCAATGTCCCAGCACGGTGCCGACCTGCCCAGGCCCCAAACACACCGGCACGCCCCGGTTCCTGCCCTCTTTTCCTGCTGATATCTCTTCTTCCACATCTTTTTCTCTATCGATCTGCTTACTGCCCCTTCACACATGGGTTTAATAACCAACCCCCCATTTTAATAAATACCGCTGTGTCGGTCTCCCTTGGTGTAGAGGATTTAGGCGAACAACTTGTTCATGCTGCTCTGCAACGACACGACCGCGGCGACAGAAGCGTGGTGAAGTGCTGGATGAAGATCCTATCGCGTCTTTTGGCCTGGAAGAAGAGAGACATCTGCAAGCACCCTGACTTCGGACCCCAGCTGAAATGTTTCTTGGTAGGGAAGAGCAAAACGATGCAGAAAAGCTGGACAGAAGCTAAAATCTTCCTCTGGGTGCCCTGTGATCGCTGCCGTGAGAGCCCCGAAGGGCTGTGAGCTCTGCCGTGCTCCTTTCTTCTCGGGTGAGGCAGCGGCGTGTAAGAGTGCTGGCTTTTTCCCCTATATTTATAGGGACGGCCACAATAAGGCAATAAGTGCTGCCAGTCCTCCGTGGGATGCTGGAACTGGGCGCTGCAGGGCCGCAGGGTGTTGGGTACCAGTTTGGGTATCAGACGGCTCACGGTGACGTCCTGGTGAGATGAGCGTTGGTGCTGGCCTGGCACAGGACCGCGTGGGCCACCGCAGAGGAAAGAGGGGATTTTTCAGGCCAGCCGTGCCTTGGGCCATGGTGGCGTGGCGGCAGCTGGTGCTGTTGTCATCGTTTTCGTTTCTAGCCATGTGCTGAAACAGCTCAGCGTAACAGAAAGGCCAGCCCGAGGAAATGGCTTGGATGTTTTCCTCGTCCTAAGAAAATCTCCCACACCACTGGTGTCCTCGGCACCTTTGTGGTGTCCCCAGCACCTTCCTGGCTCCATCCCATCCCATCTTTCCCAAAATCTGGTGCTGGATGGCGAGATCCCTGCTTCCCCCTCCAGAGCTGCAAACCCGGGGTGAGGAGTTGGCGGTGCTCAGTGCCAGGCACAAATCCTGCTGGTACAGGTGCAAACGAAGCTCCCTTCTCGTTAAGCTGCCGCCTGGCTGCACGCTGATCCCCTCTGCTCGCTGTCAGCACCACGGCACGGAGCGAGGCGGGGGAAGGAAGGGGCTGGTGCTCAGCCTGCTTGGTGCTCGCCCTGAGGCTGCTGCCGGGCAGTGCAGGATGTGGCCCTGCCTGGCTCTGAGCGCCGCGGCAGAGGCGGAATTCCTGCTGCAGCAAAGAAAGAAGCAAAGAAGACTCGTGGGGCTGGCAGGGAGGTGGCCGGGGGCTGCAGGGAGAGCCCTGCCTTGTCTCCTCGCTGGGGGCTCTGCACGTTTTTGCCCCTAAATGCAGAACATTTGGAACATTTGACACGAGTGCTTCGGTGCCCGTGGGCTGTGCCCTGTGCGGGCGACCCTCGCCTGGCGCTTGCTCCCCCCAGGCTGCAGACATTTCTCTAGCCGGTGGCTCTGGCGCAGCAAATGGATGCTGCTGTACGTGTGCCGCTACAAAAAGCCTGCGGAGAGACCAAATTAGCAGGAGCTGTGGCTCTCAGACCGGCAGTCGGCTCTGCTGGGTCCTACGGCACGCGGCTGCGCTGCCGAGCGGTTGTAAAATGGAGACGGTGCTCGGTGAAGAGCGGAGCCGCTGCTTGTGGCCAGAAGCACCCCGAGCACCCCAACCCGGTGCCGTGCACCTCCCCGAGCACCCAGCTCCCCACGGCCCCGCTGGCTCAGCACCAGCTTGGGGTTTCAGCCCTGGGTCTGCCAGCCTTTCCCGGCCCTGGGACGTGTCCTGGTACCCGCTGGAGCATGAAATCAGTCCTGCCGCTTTGTTCCTGACCTCGTATTAAGGAAGAAAATGCTGACAGCCACAAGGAGCTGCTGGCCTCGCCACCGGTCCCGCTCGTGGTAGATGCAAGCACCCCCGAGCACATGAGCCCCGCCGGGCTCCTTGTGCCACCGACAGCTGTGAGAAAGGGATCTCCCTTGGCTGCTCGTCGCAGGAACGGCCTTTCTAATTGTTCCAGGGGAGCGACAGAGAAGAGGGCAGCAGCTGCTGGGCAGTGGGGTGATGCCTGCTTTCCTTCCTTGTCCTGGGGAAAGCCATTTCTTCCTCCCCACGGTGCAACTTGCAGCCGGGGACAGGAGGCTCCGTGGGGCAGGTCCTAATTCATAAACGCTCCGGCAGCATTTTGGGGAACTTCTCTTTCTCGTTTTACCTCCCCATCCAAGCACACACCAACATTGCTTTTCCTCTGTAGCTGGAAAATAACGCGCCACGACCGCACTGATTCCTTACTGCATGGTATCACAGCACACGGTAACACACGTGGTACTGGGAACACTGGGGCTGGAAATTTTCTCCCCCTGGCCATCTGAAGGGGCACTTCTCCTTCCTTGCCACATCCTTTTTGGCAGTGGCATGCGGATATATGGATATATGGCCGTGCTGCCACGTGTGCCATCCAGCCCTGCCTGGGCACACGGTGGGACTTTGCAAGGGCAGCACCACGGGAAGATGGCACTGCCACCTTTTTTTGTTGGTGAACGCCGACTGACCCAGACCTGCGAGCCTGCAGCAGCAGAGATGCTCTGATTTCCAGCCGGTCGGGCTGAGCCCGGGATGGGAAGAGTCAAAGGGAATTAGCTGGTAAATAAGATCTTCTGCCTTCCCTTTGATCCGCTCTACGCGTTCAACTGCTTAAAGGCTTCCGAAGAAAGCAGGATTTTGGGGGAGGAAGAACTTAGCTACCCAGGGCCCATCTCAGAGCTCTGAAATGCACGACGGCAAGATACCGCGGCAGGGGGCTGGGGCGAAATCCGAAGGCAGCCTCGTAAATCCCTGCAAAGAGGCTTCCCCTCCTCCTATCCTTCGGGAGCCCGCTGAACAGCTAGGGCAGGCCCCGAAACTCCTCTTGCTTCCTCTTTCGCTGCCGTGTTATCCCCTCTGATCGGAGCCCTAATCTAGCTCAAGCCAGCGGGCGCGGAGGCAGCCCGAGCTTCGCATCGCAGTGTGGGGTGAGAGGGGGGATCCGGGGCGCTGGCACCCCTCAACCTCCCCGTGTAGGTGTGCGGGGCTCGAGGGGGGCTGCAGGAGGCCACTGGGTCAGGTAAGGCAGGAGAAGTGAAGAAGAAAGGTAGGAAGGAGTGGTGGCAGCCCAACAGAGGCGTGCAGCTCCAGGCGAGGAGAAAGCCGGGTCCTGATGTCCTGGTGGCGTCCATCAAAGGGAATTCAGGAACGATGACATCCCGGTGGTCTCCATCTAGGGGGAATTTGGGGTAGATGGCATCCTGGTGCTGCCCACCAGGAGCTTCCTGATGGGAAGATGGGGATGGTGCAGGTCTGCACCTCTGGCAGTTAACACAAGGCCAGGGTGGGTGTTCCTGCAATGCTAAGTGCTTGTGTGTGCTCCTCGGGCGATTCCCAGCAGGGGCAGTGTTTGCGGTGTCCTTTGGGCAGGTGACACGATTCCCATCTCCCGAATCTCGCTGCTCGGGCTGGGGCTGGAGCTGGAGCCGCATAATCTGCTCTCCTGATTGCCACCCTGCGTGGAGCCAGCTGCCGAAGTGGGCCTAAGCTGATTCGGGATGGCAAGTTGTGTTAGTGTCATTCTCAGCAATGCCGAGGAACTGGGCAGCACGAGCGGCCCGTGGCTGTTCTGCAGCCACCGTTTAATTCCTCAGCTCGCTGTATGTCAGACAAATAACGACATCGCCGTCCGTATCCCTTCCCCTGTCAGCTTCTCGGAGAAAACAGCACTTGGAAAAGTACACAAAGGAGATGAAAAGGGAGTCGCTTATGAATTATGAAGAGCCTTTCAGGCTGACGGTGTTTCACAGGGCTGTCACTCCCTTTTAATGGAGTAATTCAGGTGGAAGCGTGCTTTCTGAACCCCCCTGCTTGCGTTTGATCACCCTTCAGAGGTAACACTCAGCAGATGGCTGATGTTTGTTGAGTTTTCAGTTTTAAGTAGCACGGGTGGGCTCCTCCTGCCCTTGCAGGGTAAGGAGGAGGAAGGTGCTGCTGTGGCCAAGCACGAGGTGCAGCAGCCGAGAGGCTTCTCCCTTGTCTGGTTGTCATCTGCTCCCTCTGCCGCTGCTCGGACACCCTGGGGGTGCCCTGGAGGCTGGAGCTGCTCGCTGGCAGCCGGTGCCAGCACCTCTCCCAAGCGCTGCACCCCTTTCGCTGAAATTTTTCCCCAGCCACAACCACTTTGCAGCTTATTTTGGGATCAGGGCGCGTGCAAATCGAGCCGTTCGTTCCCGGGAGCTGCAGCTGGGGGCTCTTCCTCTGCACCACGGGGACGACCCGGGGCCAGCGCCGCGTGTCGCAGCACCCGTGGGTGAGTGGGGCGCAGCCGCTGACCCGCTTCCCTCGGGTGGGCGCCCTGGGAGCCCCCAGCCCCTGGCACCAGAAGGGCTGCGGGGACGCGGTTCCGTGCCCGTTTGTGACAGTGCTGATGGTGTTGCCTGGAACACATCGCACAAACAGAGTGCAGCTGCGTGGTCCCCAGCTCCTTCTTCCTTCCCCGGGTCGCTCTCGGTGGGGTAGGTGTTCTCCAGCCCTGCTTTTATTCACCTCTCACGGCGAGGAAACCTTTTGCCGAGGGATTAAGGCTTGGGGCTGCAGGACCTAATTGGGGTGTAAAGCTTCCCAGGCTTTGTGCGATGCCGTTCGGCCCGAGGGGAGCAGGATGAGCGCTGCCTGTGCCGTGCCTTCGCCGCTGGCCCCGCAGGAATTGCAGCACAGGGGGCAGGAGGAAGGTGCCGAGAAGATTCCTACCAACACCTGGGGCTGGTTTGTGCCCCGTACACGGAGCTTCGGTGTGCTCTAATGGGAAACTTCTTGCGTTTTTTGGTCACTCACTGATTTTTCCTTTTGTAATCCTGGTTTATATCGGCTGTTCTCCCCTCCCCGTGAAGCAGTGCCTGCTGTTGGAGCCCTCGTGGAGGGAGGAGGTGCTGCTGCGCTGCCTGGCCCCGTTCTCACGCGTGCGGGTGGTGCTGGGGGAGATGCCAGGAGCCGAGCGCTTGGCTCCGCTCAGGCAGTGCCACCCCGGCTCTGTTTGCATTCCCTGCGGCTCAGACCGCACCAAACCGTTTTCCTGACACCTAGGAAATACGTTTGCAGACCAGGCGGTGGGAGAGGAGCAATGCTTTCATTTCTGCCTCGGGTCTGGGCGCAGGGTGATGCCAGGGATGAGCACCGCGTCCTGCAGAGGAATTGAGGTCAGGCTGGTGCCGAAAGCTTGGTGCGAGCCGCACAGACGGTGGTACGGGAGCTGCCACGCCAAGCAGAGACCCCACAGGCAGGTCTGTGCAACCTCCTGGCAAAGTGCTGATGGCTCTTTGAGCATCCTCGCCAAATCCCACAAGGAAAATGAGTTTTTTCCTGTTTTAAATGACTTCTAGACCTGGAGCTGCCTCTGACAGCTCTCACGTCCTGACCCCAGCTCCAGTGATGTTGGTGGCTGTAAAAGCTCTGCCTCGCTTCGCTTCAGGCTTCTGGTCCTGCAGGCTTCGGGCTCTTTTGGGCTGGAAACTGCTTTTGTAGCCATGTCCACATAGGCTTTTAGCCCCTACCATCTTGCACAAGAGCCCTGCAGGGACCACCCTGGGCCGGGCTGAGCCACACAAAGCCACCATTTGAACCCAGCAGGAGCTGCTCCTGGTTTCAGCAGCCCTGAGCGTAGCCCCCAGCCTCCCAAACCTCCTCCCAACCCAGCTGGGAGCCCAGCACCACCGCTCCAAAGCAGCTCCAGGAGCACAACGCGCCGCGCGCCGTCCTGCGACACCAATTGCTCCTCCTGCACTGGTGCAAACGGCAAACGATCCGAAAAACCAGATTTAGGCCGAGGGACCTGACCAGTTTGCACCAGCGGAGGTGCTGCTGGGTGAGCTGGCACGGCCAGAAAGCTGCTGCCTTCTGCCCTGGCAATAAAAGCCTGGCCCCGCGGTGCCTCCCCGTGTGCCTTGCTGCACAGCCCCAAACGGGCCCTCAATAAAGGCGCCTCCTCTCTCACAAGGCGGGCTGCGGGTTTGAAAAATGCGAGGTTTGGAGGAGCTGTTCGCAATGGGGTGGGCTGTAGGGTTTCAGATAGCGGCCCCGAGAACGACAATAGTGCTGCTGGAAACGGATAAGATGCTCAGGGGGCTTGTGCCTTATCTGCCATGCAGAAGGTGCTGCCAAAGTTATCTTAGGCAGTTCTCCTTGGTGTAATTAGTCGTCACCGAGCCACTGCTTCAAGGTGGGGCTGTTATTACAGGGGTTTTGGAGCATTTCTCCCCTTAATGTTATGTTTTTCCCTGAGAGGGATTTCGCCGTCCCCCACTCGAGAAATATAATTACAGGCATTTTTCAGAACTCAAAGCAGTTTCGCAAATGTGTGATTTGAGGACCCCCTTTCTTCAAAGAAAAACCTGAATCCAGAACAGGCACTTTAATAGGGCTTCAGTTCCATACAGTCCTGGATTCATCACCTAAGTGAAAACCCAAAGCAGAGCCGAGCTGTTCCCCTGGAATATGAAGGGCTTTGCAGGCAGGACAGATCCGTCCCCGCACCGCGTGCATCGCCGGCGCAGTCCCGAGCTTGCTGTGTCCTACGGGTGAGAAAGAAAGGAGAGAGAATGAAGCTGAGCATCCATCAGAGAGGCATAAAGTGTCTTTATCGAGGCCGTTCCTGCTGAAGATGGCTGTTTGATTATTCTATGGCCTCCGCGTTTCGAATTCAGCTGGGAGAGCTTCGCAGCTTAGAGATAATGGTGCTGCTGGCTCCTTGCTGCGTACCCACTGGCTCGCTCCGCGTGCCTGCCGTTATTTATTTACTTCTCTGTTCCCGTTGAAATTCCATCAGCCCTGCTGTGATGGGTTTCAGTCTCAGCCTCGGAGGGCGAGCTGCAGGAAACGTGTCCGGGGTGGTGCAGGAGCAGCGGCGCTCACGGTAGAGGCATCTATAGAGCGGGCATTTCTCCTGCTAAAAGCACGATGCCACGGGAGCCGGGTCCCTGTCCTTGCCCCTTGGCTCGTGCTGGTTCAAGGAGCTCCTGTTCTCCTCCTCTGCCCACCGGAGGACGACCTGCTTTGTCTGGGAGACGCTTCTGCTCCGCACTGCAAACCGTGCACCCGCTCTGGCCAAATAAATGAGCATCCAGGGCTTCTCCGAAGCTGCCGCCAGGTTTCTGGTGCTCATGGGTATCGTTGAGTAGTTTTTTGATCCATCTTTGTGGCTTCTGGCAGTGCCTTTTTCCTTGTAGCAGAGCAGGCAGCTCTTCCTTTCATCTCTGCTAAATTAATGGCTGTATCCTCCCGGGCACGTCTCCACTCCTTTAGCTCCAAGGCGGCTGAATCGTGCCGTATGCACGGAGCTCAGAGGGAACAGAGCCTGCCTCTGCCTGGCCGTCAGCACCGCAGCGTTAAAGCCCTTTCTGCAACGCTCAGAGACAGCGAAACCGGCAGCTTCTCTGAAAAACACCCAGCCCTTTCTTGGCGCTGAAAACCCCCAGCACAGCAGGTCAGCAGCACATCCACCGGCCTCTGCTGAATCATCGCTCGCTGCTGTCGTGCCAGGCTTGCACAGATGCTCGATGCTGTGCTGGGAGGAAAAGCGGGACATCTTTGGCTGAGTTGGATGCCGTGCACAGCACCAGCAGATGAGCCTCCGGCGGGGCGCGCGAGCTCAGTAGCTGTTGAGCCAGGAGTCCTCTCTGGATGGTGTCCCAGTAAATTCTTGTCCGGAGGCAAGAAAGCACTAAACGTGTCTTTCCAGGGAGACTGGGAGAGAGGCTAAGCGCTCCTCTCCAAAAATCAGGTGGGAGGAAAAAGAGAAGGCCCTTTGAGCCCTGGGAGGAGGGTGGCCATATGCCCAAATAATTGGGGATGTTCATTTTTGGTGGGTAGCCCCCCCAGATTTTGGCAAAAGGTGGATCCTTTATTCCTTCCTATTTTACACCTCCATTTTTGCGAGTGATTGTCTGTCAGGGCAAGTTCTCGAACTTCCTCAGTACAGTTAGGTCAGGCGGCTTTATAGCTGTCAAAGGCAAAAATTCAGTTGCATAGTCATCTTCCAAGGTTTAAAAAAAACAGGGTAAGATCTGGTTACTGGCATTTGAGCTTCTCCCTTGCTTAGTTCCATGTATCCAGAGAATTTATTGCCAGCAAACAAAACCACGTGAGCTTGCTTCCTTGCTGCTGGTAACCGGAGCCCCACTGCTGGATTCATGCGCTCCTGGCGGTCGTGGCAAACTTGCCATTTCCCTTAATAGCTGGTTATTAATCACTGCCAATGGCTGTAATTATATCAGCTATTAGGAAGTCAGCTAAACCCACTGTCTGTCCAGCTAGCACGGAGGATAAGGAGAAACACGGTCCACGCTTCGCAGGAGCGGATGTTTGTTGGCGGGTTCGTTTCCTTGAGCAGCTCGATGCTCGCTGGAAAAAATAACTCTGAATTTTAGCACCTTTCTGCGTCAAGACCCAGTGCTGGCCCCGCTCAGGCCCTGCGGGAGGTGATCCTGGCTTTGGTTGGTTTGTGGGGCTTGTGGCTCGGCTGGGAATTTTGGCTTTGCCCTCTGAAGCCAACCCACAGGAACGTGAGGGTTTTGGAATGGCGCTGAACGGCAAGCGGGATGAAATAAAGACCTTCTTGTTGTCCCGCGCAGTTGCATTGTGCTTTCCTGGCACCTTCCGCACCATTTCCCAGCAGGCTGAACATGAGGTTTGTCGGCTCTGTGTAGTTTTTCAGTCCTTCTCCCCTTTGGAAATCCCAACCACAGCCCTTCTGAGGGATGTCGGCGTTTTGGGCATCCCTGCCCCACTGCCAGCCAAGGCTCCCGTGGCAGAGCAGAGGCTGAGCAGTGCCCAGGGTCACCAGGATGGGCGTTTTGCTCTGGAAATCCTAAACACCTGGGTCATTTTGGTGTTGCAGCCGGGCAGAATTCACCCATACCCTTATGCAGACGGATGCAGCGACCAGAACACGCTCGTGCTTGTGCAGGAATAATTAGACCTTCCCTCTGCGCACAAAGAAAACCTGTTCCTTTCCATGTCTTTTATGAAAAACGGGTGTTCTGTTGGCTCGTGTCTGCAGGTACATGGTTGGGCACCTCAGTGCTCCCTTTCCACTGTCCTCCACTCAGCGACTGCAGAGAAAATCTGCTCCTGGTGGATCTGGAGCCGCCTGCATTGGATGCTCCGGGGAATACTGCAGCACAGGTGTGAAACCCAATAGGCAGCGTGTATCTTGAGCCCTGACCTTCCCCGAGCACAGTGATGTGATTTCAGGGCTCATCAGAAAAGGGAACAAAGCAGACACCTTCTCACAGTGTCTAAAGAGATGGCTGGAAGTTGGTTGCTTGCTTGCAAGAGGGTATTTAGTGCTCCTGGAGTTGGCTGGTGAAACAAAATCGCCGCGTGGAGCAGGAGGAGGGAAGCACCAGGTGAAGGCGTGCAGTGCCAGCGTTTTCCTGATGCACGATGATTTTTTGTTCTCTTCCCCAGGTAACTGTGCTGAGAGATGGCGGAGCAGCGTCAGGACGTCACCATGATGGAGGATCACGCAGCTGCCCAGGAGAAGCACATCCCCTCAGGTGAGCACCTCCAGGAGGAGCTCGTGTAAAGAACGTGCCCTGGCCACTGCCGAGAGAAGAAAGAGCTCAAATTGGGGAGAGCAGGGCCAGCGAGGGGGCCTTGGGGGCGGCCAGGAGGAGACCTGGAAGGTCACCGTGCACCAGCGGGCTGCAGCCAGGGGACACGGGTGGCCCACAAGGTGCTCTGATGTTCCAGCCGTAGGAAAATGCTGCTGTTTGGTACCATTGCCCAGCAGGAGCAGAAATCCCCCTGGTATCTAGACAAGGGATGATCCTAGTGCTGCAGCTTGGCACATGTGTTTCTGTGTTCACTCCTCAGTTCGCTGTCAAAGTAGAGCACTGCTTTTATTTTGAGACACGGCTCAAGGCTGCTGCTTGCTGCCTGCTTTTCTCACCTGCACAGGGAGAGGGGAGGACTGAGCAGAGAGCTCTGCGAGCGGGACCTGTGCAAGGGTCTTTCGCCCCACATTTCAGACCCGCATTTCTCAAGAAGCCTTTCCTTTCTCATTCCACCATGCTCCACAATTGAGCTTGGAAGCCCACACAACACCAGCAGACGTGGTGGGACTCACTCCTGGCTATGCTCCATGTAAACATCATCTTGGTTTTCTTTTCTTGAGGTGCTTTGGCCACAGCTTACACCAGATGAGTGGGTTGTCTCTCTCCTGGAGAGAATCCATAGCATCCATTCCTCATGGGTCGTATAATGCATTTCAGTCTGAGAGCTTCTCGCAGCTTGTAGTCCCATCTTTGCACATCACAGGTTCCCAGGGATTTCACTTACATTAGTTTGACTCTTCTTTTCCGTTTTCTTCAGTTCTCATTATATTATTTTATTTGCCCAGACTCCTTGCAAAGAGGAGACTTGTGCTTCTTGCCCTGCTCTTCCAAAAGATGACTTTTGCAACCAAGCCTTCACATTGTACGTTGCGTGCCGCACCGAGCCCTTCACAGAGACTTGCTGGTTTGCAGTGACTAGAATTAACACAACGTGGAAGTGCTCGGGAGCCTGCTCTGGGAGGGAAGCTAACGGCTCTAGGAATGGCAGAGAGGACAACAACCCCTCAGACGTTGCACATCTTTTCTGCTTACGTTGCTGAGATCTCCTTTCCTGCTTGTGCCATGCTGTGCTCTTTCTAGCTCTTTGGTTCACGGGGTTTTTCTTTTGCTGGTGGGCTTCTGCTTGTTCTTTTTGGCGATGGCACCGGTGCTTTTGGTTGGCATTTTCACGCTTTGCTTGCTCATTGAGGTGTTTTACACTCTCCAGTTCCTTGCTGCTGTGGATCTGGGCTAGTAGAGGTGCGTAGCACATAGGCCATGACTCGTAGCCAAGGACTTGTTCTAAGCATTTGAATGTTTTCCAGGCTATCCCCTTCAGATACCAGTCGATGATGGATCGGATGAGCCTGTTTCTGAAACATCTGACGCTAAGAGCACCCCAACTACGGAAGGTGGGAGCTCTTTGACTTACTGCTTTGAAACCATGATGGATGGGGTCGTGGTAAACCTTGCCAAAAAACTCACTGTGCCTTGTTCTGCTGGGGTTTCTCAGCAGGAGTGTTCATGCTCTTGGACAGGTGCTCCTCCTTAGTTTCATCACAAGTGAGGTTTGCCACTGCAGAACCAGATAATTCATTTAAAGGTGGACAGTGGATTGGAAGGCCTACGGCTGAGAGTGTGAAATGTTGCTCGTAGTTGAGTGAGTTGTTGTGGGTTGTTTCCTGAAGGCTTTTTACACGGTGACCACAGGATCCCATCAGCTCAGCGCAGCTGGGAGCAATCCCACATTGCTCCCAGGGTCAGAGGTGTGCACCATGGTGCACCACCATGATACAGCACTCTCAGAGCTAGCTGTGCCTCACAGCTCTTTTTTTTGATCCCTCTGTATTTATATGTTCATCAGTACAGCATCATTCGTGCTGGAGTGATGAGATGGACAGAGTCTATACACGGAACTAAACTTTGTGCTGGTATAAAGGTCATATGGGTAGGACTCGGTGCCACTGAATGCCACGTTCTGGAAGAAATCTCATTTGGAAGTAGTCTAGAGACTTGCTCACTGTTTTAATTAACACTTTTTGTGTTCCTTTAGCCAGAAAGAGGCAGAATCTGAGGCAGAATCCTAACTATCTGCCTTTTGGATAGATACAGGTATTAGTTTGCAAAAATTATCTAAAAGAAAGACGTGCAGAGATGCTGACTGGCTCCAGCTCTGGCTTGTTAGAGATGTGGGCTGGCAGTGATCTGTAGCACGGCTCTGTTCTGTGCATGTGGCTCAGGAAATCAGGACATAAAACAAGAGATGTTGAACCTCTTTCCAGTCGGATCAGGGCTGTCACGATGAGCAGATTGCCCTCTGGTAGCGCACAGATAGTTCAGGAAGGTATCGACGGGAGCTCCAGGCCAGTGCTGTCCCATGCAGCTGGCGTTGCTGTGCAGAGCAGGCCCCGTGGCTGGCCTCAGCTCTGTATTTTCAGGGAGATTTTATGGCAAAGCCTCCAGCTGCGTTAGGAGATGCAGACGTGTGGTTTGTGTGGCAGAGGGGACGGCTCGTGGTGTCCCCGAGGGACTGGCTTTGCCGTGTCGTGCTCGGCTGTCTCCCCTCACAAGGCCTGGCTCGAGGGAGGGAGCCGGGTGCTTTTCTGAGCAAAACCATCTCCAGAAATGTCCTGCCTCCCCCCAGGGCCTTGCCGCTCACAGGCTATGAGAAAGCTGCGTTGTTTTTCAGATGCCACAGCACCTTTAGTGGAGGAAGGAGACCACGAGGATCAGGGTGGTGTCGAACAGCACGGAGAGATCCCAGAAGGAACCACAGGTGAGGGAGACCAAGGCACAGCTTCATCTCTTGATGCAGACAGAGCAGAGAGCTGCACTGGTTGGTGCTTAAAAACGACCAAACCTTTCGCAGGCTTGCTTTGCTCCTGACGCTTCCTTCTTCCTTCTCCACGGCCTGCAGAAATCCTTCCTAGCTTACAGCTTTCTTCTTCCCTTCCCCAGCCTGGGGGAAACTCGCAGCTTTTCCTTCTCTCTTTCTCAGCTCCTCATCTGGCAATCTTTCTAAATCTTTCTATCTGGTGTCTCTTTGTGGCTTCGCCTCCCACCTCCAGGCTAAGCGTGGTCCCTTCCCAAACCATCTGCGACCTGCAGATCCCGGTCATCCATCCCTGCCCCTCTGCCAGCAGCCCTGCTTTGAGGCAAGGCGGCCGCTGGGCCTTGCTGCTCGTCTTGCAGGCCCTCCGCCTCGGCCCGGCCCCTGCGGCTCTCTTGGGAGCGGCGGCTGGAAACCAGGCTGCTGCGGCAGCTCGTCGGCTGCCATCGTGTTTTAAGGATAACGCAGAGGAAGGGAAGGGGCTAATTCAGCCCGAATGCTCTGTGGGGACTCCCTGCACCCGGGCCTGGTTTGGCAGGGAGCTATGAGGGTCTCTCAGAGGTAGAGCTGTGTGTAATGGGGGTCTCTCAGAGGCAGAGTGGTGTATATGGCCCGGCAGGACCCCATGGGGGGGCCGGGCCTGTCTGTGGAAAATGAGTGTGTGGCCCCTGTGCAGTAGTTTCTGGGTTACCCTGGAAATTCAGGCAGATTCTGAGAAAGGTAGTGAGTAGAAATGGGCTTCTGCCAGCACCCAACCACCGGCACAGCCCCACAGCTCAGCCCCACAGGTAAACTGCCTGTCCTGCATCCGTCCCAGGCTGCTGGTGGAGCCCTGGACGGGAGCAGCTCGCCGGCCAGGAGGGACAGGCAGTGTCTGATTCACAGCCTGACTGCATCAGGGAGCCAGGAGGAAGCAGTTTCTCCAGAAATCTTTGGAAAAAAAAGGGGAAAATGAAGAAATTACTAGTTTGACTCTAGAACTGTGACGTACAAGAATAATTGATTAGGTTGGTTTGAAGATATTCATATAATACTTTGAAATCATTCTGGTAGAGACAAACTATCACTGCCATGAAGAAAATTATTCTTCTCTAATGTACCCTTATTTCTGAGGCATCAGATTCATATCAGAGATTAGCTGGCACCAAATAGTCTGGGCAGAGTTTGTTGCAGTAAGCTAGGTGGAAGACACCGAGGAGGCAGGGCTCAGGTCAGAGGTAGGCTTCATGTGAGTGCCACCGGCAGTGTAAATGCTAGGTGGGGATGAAAACCCACAAGTTTCCCTGCTCCTTTACAGCTTTTCTCCACCTCTGCCTGAAGGAGCCTTTGCTAAGCTGCCACCCAGGACTTGGTGAAAAGCTCCTTCAGCCTGATACAGCACATGCTGAATAAATCTGGCTAGGTTGATTGTCGGCATGGGTTGATTCCCTTTCTGATGCTGCCCTGCTCGTAGTACAGCAGTGATGGGCAGAATCAGCAAGGAGGTAAATACGTTCTCCAGACATGCTCAAACTTAATTCTTGTGGTTTTGATCATGTTTTTTCCCCTTCTTCCTCTGAACTGGGACCAGCTGAAGAGGCGGGCGTAGGAGCCACCCCCAACCTGGAGGACCACGCTGCAGGAGACGCCGCTCAAGGTTAGTCCAGCTTCTCCTACTGGGTCCAGTTAGTGCTGCTGGTGGCTTGGGGGTTTTCTTCTGCGATGACATTCTCCCTGTTCCTGCCGGGAGGGTCAAACATGCTGGGAATGTCCCCACACACTCATTTCAGGGAACTGCAGCTTTTCATGCACCAGCTTTCTCTCTCAGATGGCTGAAGCCCTGGTGCTTGTCTGTCCAGTTGCAAAACGGCATCCTCCAGGCTAGGAAAAATCCTGAACAGAGCTGGGACGGTGCAGGTAGCTGGGGGGCACTGCTCAGCACCGAGCAGGGTCAGTTTGGGGCCCTGCATGTCAGAGGAGTGAATTATTTGAGTCCGATTTCCATGTCTTCAACTTAAGCGTTGATCTCAAACCTACTCACTGATGCCCTTGATACAGCATTAAGGGTGTTGTTTTCTCATCCCAGTCTCCAGGAACAGGACTGACAAAGGCATGATGAGCCATGAGCATTTCTAGAGCATTAATTGTGCATCTGCTCAGATGAGCCAAGTAATTATCCGTGGCCCTCCTGGCTATCTGGAAGCCTGCCTTGACTCTGCTCAGTTTAGACTCGACTAAAAACTTGAGGATGGGATTCTTCCAAAGCACCCAGTGCTTAATTCTGTGCCCAATGAGGCAGACTTAGGGGTTTGAAATCCCTTTGACGTAGCCGACTTGCTCACACCCATATATCATAGCTCTAATTTTGTGCGCTATTTACAATGCCAGTTAAATCCCAGTTTTTAAGGTAGGTTTGTTACGCGCTACAAATTCCTCAAGCTGCTTGGACAATGTCTTTTCTCCTCATGGCTGCATTAGTGCATTTATAAACATCCATCTCTTTTCAAGAAGTAGATAGGTCTCTGCCTTCTCGGCTCAGGGAATAACTGAGCTCTTTGCTTTCCACACACAGCACAGTTACTCACATTCTTGCTCCTTGCAATTAAAATACGTTTGCTTACCTGTCCAGTGGGTCTCAGGTTAGCAACTCTTCTGTATTTAAAATAGTGGCGCCGCTGAAAAAGAAATCAAGATTGTTAGCAGGAGAAGTAAAGCTACCCCTTCTGCCTGCCCTGTTTAGCTGGTTCTAGCTGCTGTTCATCTCCAGATTTTTAATAGGACCTTTCTGTGTTGTCCTGGGATCTTTCAGCTGTCAGATCTGGGGGCATTCAGCTAGCTGGAGCTCTGATATGACCAACAGGACGTTTCTAAGTTCTTATGTAAACTGTTACTTCTCTGAAAATGGACATTTAATAATGTGCTGCTTCCTTTTAATGATGATGTGATTGTCTTTGACTCGGAGGAAAACACGATTGTCGATGCATGCACACAGCCGTGGATATCTCATTACTCTCTACCTTCGGTTCTTGTGTTGTGGGATTTGAAACAATGATCTCTGGAGTGAAGGTGGAGCGTGTTAAAATGCCTTCGGAGTCTCAGGTGGAAAAGCATCTTCTGATTCACGGTTTTTGCCGTGCTGGTATTCTGCCAGCTCCTGACCTTGTGCTGCACATTTGTCTCAGCGCTGCTGACAGTCCTGCAGGATGGAAGCACAGCTAATGAATTGCCTGTCCACATCCCTGCACCGGCAGTCGTTGACGGTCCTGTTGGTGGTTTGCAGCAGAAATGAGCCAGGACGGTGTGCTGGCTCCTGCAGAAACACTCTTCAGATCCCTGTGGTTGCAGAAGGAGTTTCTTGATGCCATGTTTCAAATATTACCTTCCAATAGATGCCACTTTAAGATTTCTCTTAAACCACAGTTCCGGAGGTCTTTGCGTGGTAGTTTCATTTAACCATTATGTTCTCTTAAAATGGGGAGACCATTGCTAAAAGACTGAGTCCGTCTTGACTTCTTCTTGTCCCGTTTTAATCTCTGTCACATAACAAAGAAAGAACTGGAATCTTGGTACTGAAGTGCTCCAATCGAGGCTCTTCAGTACTCAAAAAGATCAAAGAGAATTTGAAGGCAGACAAATTCAGAATATAAGGTGCACGTTCTTCCAGGAGCAGTTGACTCAGAGCAATTTGCCTGTGCTCGGGGTAAATTCTCCATGGCTCAGTACATCTCTCCTTCAGTCGGATGAGTTTCTAGCAGAAATGCTCCAGCTCAACCAGAATATATGGCTTAATGCAGCAATTGTTGGGCAAAATTGTGAAGTTCTGTGTCATGCATGAGATCAGCGATAGAACATAATTGTCTCTTTTACTCTAAAAAAAAGATCTGTGTCTCTGTGACCTCAAGTTTTGGGTTTTAAATGTCACCGTGTCTGAATGGTGGCAGTGCTGCTGGAACACTGACGAGTGGATGCGTGGTCCGGAACTGCTGTGGCTGTGTAGTTACAGCCACCTTTTTACTTGCAGTCCTTTCTGCTGAGGCTCTCTGCTCCACTGGCTGTCGAAATACGCAGCGTAAGAGAGGGAATGTTGGGGTGCTCTTTTCCAAACTCATAGAAATGACCTAGAGAGGAAAGCAGAGAAGGTTTGAGCTCTGGGAGGATGTAACTGGGCTCGTGGTGTCTGCATGAGCGTCTCCTGGAAGGGAGAAGAGGACTTCAGGGGTTTTGTAAGCCCACGAAGGAGGGGAGGGTGTCTGGCCTGATTTGTTCAGGCCCTTTGCTTGCCAGCCAGCTGGTGGTCCGATGGTGATGGTGGATGAGAAGCTGGATGTGTCCATGGCCAGCTCGCAGCACAGGTGAGGCAGCTGTTGGCACACTGGGGTACGTCAGCTTCCCCTGAGACTCCAGGGAGTCTTCCTCCCGCTGTGCCTGTCACTGTTTCCAGTTCCCCTGGGGTCAGGGTCCCACTGTTTGCTGAACGGGGCAGGGTGGACTTGCTCTTATCCTCTAAATCAGTAGTACAACTCCTCAGTCTCTCTGCCGCGTTGCGTGACTGCCTGTTTGCCGTGCCTGTGCTAATTCTTTGCCCACGCTTCGTACTCTGCGTCTTCAGCTCCAGGGGAGCCGGGCTCTCCAAAGCTTCAGCCTGGCCCTAAGGAGCCCGTGGGAGATGCGATAAAAAGAGAAAGCCAGCCCACAAAGCAGGTAGCTCTTCAGGAGCCTCCTCTGACACAAGAACCGAAGGCAGCTCCCACCAGGATCGAGGTCACTATCCCGATCCCCCTGGATATGTACCAGGACTCCAGACCACCTGAGGACGACGAGGTGTGGGATCATCGAGGCAGGGAAGGCATCGGCGTGGATGCGGCGCCGGGAGCAGAGCTGGGTGCTGATGTGTGCGCTGCGGGGCTGGCAGGAGCAGGAGGCACAGCTGCCCCCCGCAGTAAGGACGGGCCATCTCCTTTGTATACCGGTGCCCCGCTCAAAGAAGATGCCAGCAGACGGGAAGGAGATGAGGACCGTGATATTGATGAGACTTCTGAGCAGGATTTGCCTTCCCTGGTGGACCAGCGTGTTTCTCCAGGACCTGAAGTGGGTTTAGCAGCAACCAAGGAAGCCCTTGAAGAATTTGCCTTTGCAGAAAAGAAGTCCCACGATGTCCTCGGAGACACGCCGAGAGAGCTGCTTCCTGGTGAAACTGAAGCACGTGAAGCAGAAGAGGACCAAGAGGAGAGGAGACAGCCGGAGAGGAGGGAAAAATACACAGGTACAGCCCCACCAGAGCCTTCTGCAGCCGCCTCCCAGGCAGAAGCTGAGCCCAGAGAGGGAGAAGATGCCGGACCCTTGCTGGAAACAACCAGCCTCCCTGCTCGGTCGGACGACGACACAAAAGACAAAGATGCTGCTCTGGAAGAGGCTGTGCCGGAGGCAGGAGGACGCCGGACGCCCAGGAAGAAGCCGAGCGCCCCCGCTGCAGACAAAGCAGGCAGCCGCGTTCCCCTCCTGAAAGGTGTGTGTGCACCGCCTGCCTGCTCACCACAGGGCTGCCCGAGCCTCCTTCAGCTTGCCGCCACCTCTCGAATCCCGCTGCTTGGGAAATGGCCTGGACCCGTGCTGCCGACTGATCTACAAAGCACCGCTGCTTCTCCCTCCCCTTCCTCCCCCCCGTTATTTAATCCCGGACGTCCTGGCGTCCCTGCCAGACCCTCACGCTTTGGTTCTGCGCCCCCTTGCATGGTGCTGGCGTGTCCCGATCGTGCTTTGTTCTCCTGGGTTTGTTTCGGTCTCCTTGGATTTGGGGGGTGGGCTCCTTAACTCGCCCCCGGCGCTTTCCCAGAGGAGGAATACCGGCTGGCGCTGTTCTGGCATGGTGTGCGGGGCTAACCCGGCACACGCTGTGGCTTGTTCCTCGACACGTGCCATCTGGTCTGCACGTGCCCGCTGACCACCCCAATAACTCCTCGTATCGCCTTTCCTCACCAGGAGGGAGAAGGAAAAGCGCATCTGAGATAGGTCAGACCCGGGAAAAGGCCCTGCCTTGGTCCTTTTTCCTGTAGTTTTCCCTTAAAACCGCTGACTGCCGTTGGAGGCAAGGTCTGGACCTGTTGCAGGGCATTTCCAGCGCTCTCACACAGCATCTGCTTCCATCCCAGCCCGGTGTGACGGCTGCGTTTGGGGTGTCCGGCAGCGTGGACACTTCCAACAGGGGCTGCGTGTCTCTGGGCTGGGCGTCCTCCACCGCGAGCACCTGGGGGCAGTCGGAGGCTGGAGCTGCTGCGGCAGTCTCAGCTTCAGCTGGGTGAAGGGCTGAGTTCACCCCTCAAAGCACGAGGGGCCCTGCCAGCGAGGCAGCTCTTGGACCTTTCCTTTCTCCAAGAGCAATTTTCTGCTTTTGCTGGGGGTTGGGGGTGTCACGGAGGAGCCTGCTCGGTGCAGACACGCAGATTTTGTGGTAGGAAGCTGGGGCAGTGGGACACGCATCAAAACCCGATGGTCACTTCACCATCTCATGCCTCACCTCTGGCTTTTGGGGTCGGGCTTTGGGGAAGCTCTGCCTTTCACTCCAGCGCCACGTCCCCGAAGCTGTCCTGGCTGCTTCCCTTAGCCCCCAAATCCTGCTCACCGCCTCTCTCTCTGGTTTGCAGCAGAGAGAAGCGTGCTCTTTGCTGCGTGGGGTTCACAAATAAATTGTTGATGTAGCTTTTCCCCGTGGAGCTAAAGCTCAGGACGTGTTTCTCATCGCTCGCTGCCCGATCCGCCAGCAGAAAGCTTCGCACGTGCTGCAGGGCGCCAGCATGGCTTGCTCTCGCTGTCATCAGAGCCTGGAACCATTTGAGATGCATTGCCCAGCGTCAGCCAGTTTCTGATTCAACAGGAGGGATTTCCTTAATTAATTAACGAGCTTTTCCTTCAAACTCAGAGGTTCTTTGTGGCTGTTCAGCCTTGCTCCGCTCGGCAGCACCCTGGGAGTGGCTGCTGGGCTGGGGTCAGGGTCTCGGCGCTGCGTTAACAGCGTTGGCGTGGGCTGCCCCACCAGGGCTATTTCCAAACGCTGGGGCGAATACCAGCAGCTTTTCCTCCCAGATTAGGGAGGAATTAGCCAAAGATGGAGAAAAGGGGCTTTGTTACGAGTGCCTTGTAGTCCAAATGTTACTTCCTCCCTGCTTGTAATCTCTTAATGACTGCAGTCCTGCACTGTTTTGCTCGCGGACTAACGGGACAAAGCAGTGAAACACCGAGAGTCACCATATGCTTGGTACGAACCAAACAGGACAGCAGCTAAAAGGTTCAGAGCCTGCAGGGCCTGACCCAGATGGAGGCACGCTGTCTGCTGGGGAGGCAGAACGCAGCAGCAGAGATGGGAAGTGAAAACCGCCAGGTATAAAAAGGCTTCGTAAAGCCAACACGCCGAACAGACCATGGGCAACCTGCTGCTGGGGGGTTTGGGGCCTCCTGCAGTTTTAGTCCGTGTATATGTGGTTGTTAGAACCAAACGGGTGTTTGTTTGAATGAGGGAGACTCGCATTTAGGGACAAAGAGGGCTGTTCCGGCCGAAATTAAAGGGGTGTTACTGGAACCGACTGCAAATCTGGGCAAAACGCAGACCTTGGTGTGTGTCTGATGCTCCAGCGATGACTAACGCGCCGCTGCCTGAGAACAGGATAATCTGCTAACCCAGACACGATGTGCTTATGATATAACATTTAGAACTCGCTAATACTTCTAGGAACGGGATTTAATTTGAGCGAGAGCAGCAAGGTGTAACACCAGCCCAGCATGCGTGTTACCGTAGCACAGACGTGCTCAGCTGGCTGGAGTTTACTCCCCAGTCCCAAGAAGTGTAATTGTCTGTGTTTCCCTTTGTCAGCTCGTATCGACAGCAAAGACAAGGAAGGGGCTGAAGCCGAGGAAAAGAAACCGAAGGTAAGTTAAAAGATAAACCAGCCACGATATCAGCCCACCTGTGTGGGTTGTGCATCTTCCTGTCTTCCCCTCCTCCTCTCCTGGACTGGGCTGTGCCAAACCCTGCCATTATCTGCCATCCTTCAGTCTTTCTTCCAAAAGCATCTTTATTTTTGTCTTCCCTCGCCCTGGTTTGGATGGTGCAATCTGTGGTGACCCTTGAGGACAAGGAGGCAAAGCAACCGAAAAGAAAGACGTGGCTCATGGGGTTGTGTGGGCAGTTAGGACAATCATTTTCTCAGCCCAAGACCAGGGAGCAGCAGGCTGGTTTTGCTGGGCCAAACTGGTGTGAAAGCAAACTCCAGACTGCATTGGGTTGTATCAGGGATGAGCTGTGACAGTGCGAAGAGCAAGTTGTCTAATTAAAAAATGAAATAAGATAATCCAGGCCTTGCAGATGCCATGTTCTTCAGGAGGAACAGAGTTTAATAGAGGGTAAATTGCAGAAGTTTGGAAGGTATCTGCCACGACGCTGATTTGGAGGATGTTCAGCTCAGTCTGGCCAGCGTCTGGGCAAGATAATGGGCAAGCTGATAGGCAGTAGTGGGTGAAGAGTTAAAGTGAGGCATGTAATCCCTTCCTACAGTATGAAATGGAGACTTTTTCTAGGGAAGTTCAGCAGGGTTGACAAGGAACTTAATAGCAAGCTGTTGTTGGTGTGATGGGACGTGGAGGCATGGAGGTTGGTGGCAAGGACACGCTGCAGGGGGTGATGCATCCCCTGGGAAGGGGCTTGGCTCTCATCATGTCCTGGTGCAGCCGTGGGACCTCAGCAGTGCCCCAGGACCTGCACCTCTGCCTAATTCTGTGCCTCAAGGACAGGGCAGTGCCTTTCGTCTCCTGTCCCACCCCAGCTTCTGCATTGCACCTTCTAATCCTATTTAATGTCAGCCATCCCTTTCTGTTCCCCTCCCATACTGATTTTTTTTGTGTTCCAATTTTATTTTGTTTCCATGTTTAAGAAATCCTCACCTTCCACCGCCAACCCCCCAGCCGATAGACCCTCCATCCCCCCCCATCGACACACCTCCTCTAGCACAACCCCTCCGAAAACACTCTCCAGCCCTGCCTCCACCTCTAAACGAGTCTCTTCTGTCACATCCCGACCTGCCAGTACAGGAACGCAGGAAACAAAAGCCAAGGTAAGGAAATGGGATGCGAGAGAGGCAAAAGCTGCCTCGGAGAACACCTTAAGGCATTTCTGACAGTGCTTACGGGGCTGCACCGTGTCTCAGAAGTATCTTACGTGCTGCAGGGCGTTAGCTGGTCTCTCGGAGGCATTTCTGGGTCCCTTTGTGCTTTTTGGTGTTCTTTGTTGGGCAGCTTTTCGCTGTGCTTTATGGCAGATGTATTTGAAACATGCCGGAGCCAGATCTGCCAGGTGCTGCATGGAGAGTCCACACATCTGTGGCTTACGTACAGAGTAGCTCGGAGTTTCCCTTTGCAGTGTGTGGTCATAGAAACACAGCCGTGGTGAGGGAGAGAGCAGAGACTGCGGGTGTTGGGTAATGGGATGCTGAGTTTCTGTGATAGGGGTTGTGTCAGCTCTGCTCTGCTTCCCTGCTGCCTTGGGACCAGCCAGCTTTTAAGTTCTCCCTTGCTGTTTTGCATCAGTTTGTGTACACAGACCAGCATCAGAAAATTGCTAGAAAGAGGACACGTTGGTGTTTAGATTTGGGAGGGCTTTTCTGCAGGATCAGAAGACAGGAAGGAGCATCTTGCTTACACACCCCCACGGGCTATTTACACGTTACCTGAGTGCATTACAGCTGGGGACCAAGGAAAAGCTTACCTGTGCTCGGAGTCTGGCCTTGTCCTGAACGGAGCCTCTGGTCTAAAATGGCAAGCAGGGCCGGAGCAGGCACATCGCGGATGCCTGCACCTGGGGAAATTTGGGGAGCCCTGCAGGCTGCCAGGGCGGGCAGCAGGGGGGTCCTGCGTGGCTCCGATCTGTGAAAAGCGATGGCAGATCCCTCCTGCATCCACCTTCTTCCCCTTTCGTCCTCAGGGCCAGGAGATGAGAGGTGGCACGAAGGCAGGCACGCCGCGCTCCGCAGCCGGGCAGGCTCAGAGGAACTCGACCAACGCCACGCGCATCCCGGCAAAGACACCCACGGCCCCCAAGACCCCTCCCAGCTCCGGTAGGTGGTGGCGAGAGCGGCGTGCGGCCGCCTTCCCTCGGGGGCTCTGACTCCGGGGGCTCCGCGTCGCTGCGGCCCCCAGGCTCTCCGTGCAAGGATTTTGGGGTAGGAAGCCCCTCGTGCAGGCTGGGGTTGTGCACGGCGCTGAGCGAGGGCAGGGCCAGCAGGATGAGGTCCGTGCGGTGCCTCGGAGCCTCTCAGCATCGTCACGGGGCTGAGGATGGTTGCCCTGAAGGGAGCCTTTCTGCACGCTGCGTCATCTGCTGGGTTCCTCTAGCTGCCAGTGTGTAGGAGAGGGCACTCGCTTTATCCCCGTGGGATTTCCTCCAATTTGGAAGATTTAGACAGCTCCGTTTTTTTAATCCGTCTATTCCTTTTCTCTTGACGATATTTCACAAAGACCTGGGAGAAGAGGATCAATTCTTCGATTGCAGGAATGGAGATTAGCCCATTATTCTCAGAAGAAAACCCCAGAAAGCATCAGGCATTGTGAATTTCCATTAAAATGGTGCATTTCACTGAATATATATTTTTTCCATACTTAACCAGAGCTGCGTAAATTCTTCAATCAATTGAATTTCCAGCTTTATTAGGTTTAACCATCTTTCTCATTCATTAAACAGGCAGAAAGGAGCAGAAAAAACCACCTCCTGCAGCAGCAAAGTCTGAGAAAGGTGATGTTTGAGGATTTTCTTTTCTTTTTTTGATGGGGGACAGTTCCGAGCCGCTCGGTGATCTGAGCTTTATTTAATTACATGGTTTTATAAAAACGCTTCCAAATTCCTAATAGGAAAGTAGTTTTGTTTCAGTGTTTTTCGTCTAGTTTGTCATGCGTGCTAGTGCCAAACGCTAGCGGGGCATCTTACCAATGATCCGGACAATAAAAAGAATGTCTTTCTTCTGAGATAGTGGGGAACTGTTTTTAATTTGAGCTCTCACTTGAAAATTAAATGCATCTGTCTGCTTACCCTGTGCTCGCCTCGCTGTGTCTGCAAACTTCAGGTGAGCAGCCCAAGTCTGGAGACAGAAGCGGTTACAGCAGTCCCGGCTCCCCCGGGACTCCAGGCAGCCGTTCCCGCACTCCTTCTCTGCCCACCCCACCAGCCAGGGAGCCCAAGAAGGTGGCAGTGGTTCGCACCCCGCCGAAATCTCCCGCGTCTGCCAAGAGCCGCATCCAGCCCTCAGCTGCGCCCATGCCTGACCTGAAAAACGTCAAGTCCAAAATCGGCTCCACCGAGAACCTGAAGCACCAGCCCGGAGGTGGCAAGGTAAACGTGGGCTCTGCTTTCCTGCGGGGACAGCGCTGCCTCTTGCGAGCAGCAGAACCGGGGGGGCAGCTGAGCTGTGGCTGATCTCCAGCCCCATTCTGGTTTGGGAGTGTTTTGGGTTGGGGGCTTGTCCTGAAATCTCTTGCCTGGCTTAGAGCAGCTGTCCCGCAGAGGGCTGCGGGGAGCTCGTGGCTTCCACGGGGTGGTACATCCGAGTGCAGACCGGCTGCCGGGGAGTGATATTCCCCCGGGCATCCCGTTAGGGAGAGCAGCTTGTGACCTGCAGCCCTAAGGAGTCTCAGGATCGAGGCGGTGTTTCTGGTTCCTACCTGGAGCAGTCGCCCCGACGCTGCCTCCGTTTCATCGAGACGATGGCCGCGTCCTACGAGGGTCTCGGGTTAGGTGAACCACCCCCAGGAGAGCTGCAGCCTCTGACAGGTCGTGGTTGTGGTCCCGGAGGGCAAAGAGCTTTGGGCTCGCTGGGTCGGCCCCAAAACACGGCCAGCGCTGAGACCGCAGGGCCCTTGGGTCCGATGGGGTTCCTGCTGGGTGCTTTCCTCCCGGGGCCAGCCGGGGCTCTGGGGGTGATCCCGGCCCTGCTGGGATGTGGCTGGGGCTGAGCCGGGGCTGCTGCTGTGGCCAGGATTGTCGGCTCAGATCTGGTGAGGGAAGCAGTGCAGGGGCTGAGCGGTTTTCCTAAAGCACTGGGGTTTGGGATCCGGTTCTGCTGGCAGGGCTGTGGACCTCACGCTGCAGTCAGCTGCTGTTGGGCCACGACAACGCAGTGTGGCACGGCCAGAACTGGTGGCAGTGTTTCATCCTCCAGCCCCTGGCGCTTTTCACTCCCAGAGAGAGCAGCAAAGTGAACGCTGGGGCTCCGAGTGCTGGGGAACGAGGGCGGCATGTTAAATTTTGCAAGCCCAGTGGCAAAGACTTTTGCAAAGCCCCGGCACAGACCTGGCTGAGGGTCTGGGGGCTCTTACGGGGACGTTACACGGCAGAACCACACGCCTGGTGCCCGGTGCAGCCAGGACTCGCCGCGTGCTCGTGCCTGCAGCTGCCGAGGCAGCAGGACCACGACACCGAGCGGTGCCTGCCGCTTCGTGCCACCCGCTGGCTCCGTGCCTCTGAGCCTTTGGCACGGGGGGAGGCCATGAGATGGCTTCTCCTCTCCATCGCAGAGAGCAGCGGGCTTTTGCGTTTCTGTAGGTGCATTGGCTGGACGATGCACGGTTTGCTCTCCGCTGCAATCCGGGGATCAGTTACAATCTCTGGACCCTGGCTGGGGCTCTGGCCGTTAGCAGGGCAGGGCAGCATGTGTCCCTTCAGCTCCCTCTGTCCCGGGTCTCATCCCTCCTGCCTGCGTAGCACGAGGCTTTTTCCTGCCACCCCTCAGAACACCGCTCCTCTGGGAGGTCAGGAGCCCTCCCGCTTGCTGTAAACGGGTTCGCTTGTTCTTTTTAATCCAGCTTTTGCTATTTTTTTCCCCCTTTGTCGGCTTCTCTCTCGGGCAACATACTGTTTATTGTTGTCACTGGAAGAGTAAGAGCGGCTGAATTCGGGGCGATTCGTTGCTCTTCGCAGGGGAGCATGGCTGGGCGCTCTGCTGGGGGGCTGCAGGGCACGAGGCGGCTGTGGGCTGAGCGGTTGCAGCTGGAGGGGAAGGGGCCGACCCCACAAATTTGGGTTTAGGCCGGCCAGAAGCCGGCCCTGCAGCCCTGCTCTGCTCTCTCCACCCAAATTTCTGCCCCCCAGCCTAGGGAACATGGGGCACACGAGCCAAAATTCTGCCAGACCAAATCCTTTCCAGTACTTCTGCACTGAGCGCTTCTGTTGCTGGTTCTCTGAGTACTGCTCGTGGTAAGCCCGGGCGAGCCGAGCTGTGTCCTGATCTGCAGGATTCCTTGGTCTGGACCTGAAAAATGGCACAGGGGGCTTCTGTCAGCCTCGGTGTTCCTCGTGTTGGAGAACCACGGTTCAGCGAGGAGCAATCCTTGCAGCAGCGGGCTGGGGATGTGCTGAAACCTAGAGCGAGGTTTTGTGCCCAGCCAGAGCCCTGGTTTAGGTCAGAAAACAAATCCAGTCTGTGCAGGGGAAGGAGCAGGGACTGTACGGCCATCGGTGTCTCGTCTGGCACAGCTGCTCCTATGCGTGGGGTCACTCCAGCATCGCTGGCCTTATAAAAGACACAAAAAGCAAAACAAACCCTAAGTGGAAACAGCTTCTTTAGTACAAAAAAATAGGGAGGGGGCGGACAGGCCTCGGGACCGGAGGGTGACGTTAGCGTGGCGTGTGGTTCCCGGGGGTACCGAGCCATTTCCTACCCGAGGTGGTGTCAGTATGGGACAGAGCCTTTGGGGTTGGCCTGGGCTGTCCGTTCATCTGATCTGCACGGGGGTTAAGAAAACCGCAGGCGTGGGACCGCGTCCCTGGCAGCCACGGCGTTTTGTCCTCGGAACTGCAGAGGGAGTTGGAGCCCTGCGCAGCGCAGCGCTCGCCGTCCCCTCCGGGCTGCTCTCCAGGATGCTCTGGGCATCCGTCACGGTTTGCTCAGCACCTCTGTGCAAGGGAGGGGAGACTTGGGCTGGCCCAGGACGGGGTGCTGAGCCCCGGGGTTTTCCTCAGCCCCATCCCTCCTCCCAGCCCACCCGCTCGATGCAGGCGCTGAGTCACTGAGCGCTGCCGCTCTGCAGCGCGTTTGCTGCCCAGCAGGTCCCTCCTTTGGTTCGGGGAAAGCAAAGGGGGGTCTCTGGCTTTTCTGCCGGTGTTCTGCCTTGGAAACCGGGGCTGCCTTGCCAGCTAGACGTAAATAATCTCTGGCTAAAGCTCGCCCACCTCCATCTTCGGTTTCCAACCCCTGAGCAGAGCCGTGCAGCAAGCCAGAGCTCCTCCTCTGCTCCTGACGCCGGAAGGCAGGCTCCTGGTTTTAGTGCTGTTTCGCATGGTCAAGCTGCAGATGATCATGTTGTTTCTCACGCTCTTTTCTGGCTACCAAAGGTGCAGATTATTAATAAGAAGCTGGACTTTAGCAGCGTTCAATCCAAGTGTGGCTCAAAGGATAATATCAAACACATCCCAGGAGGAGGCAGTGTGAGTACTTTCACACTTTCATGCGCTATAATGGTTCTTATACTAAGTGGCATGTTGTGTACACTAAACTGCCAATGCTATCTGCAGCGACCGTGCCGTCAGATAGCTATTGGTGACGTGCAATGACTCTTTTCTGGCTACCAAAGGTGCAGATTGTTAATAAGAAGTTGGACTATAGCAGCGTTCAATCCAGGTGTGGCTCAAAGGATAATATCAAACACGTCCCGGGAGGAGGCAGTGTGAGTACCTTCACACTTGGAATGCTCTGTGATAATCCTGACCGGTAGTGGCATGTTCTAGACACCGAATCCCCAATGCTATCTGCAGCGGCCCCGCCGTCAGATAGCGATTGGTGGCGTGCTGTCCTTTAACCCATTAACCCAGAAGACGTGGGTAGAGGAACCCTAACAAGTCCAGGACATGGACAGAACTAACTGACCCGTGTCTGAAACCAACCGTCCCGTTAACCCCGAGGTTTTACACTACCTGGAAGGCTTAAAGCCTCATTGCCTGCAGGACGGGTGGCCTCTAGCAGGCAGTGACGCAGCTGCTGATGCAGTGGACGGATAGATTTATGAGCAAACGCAGTCCTTACTGCTCCTTGTCCTGCTAAATTGCACCTGACCCCGCACAACACAAAGCACAAGTTCCTGACCGTTCCCATCAGGCAAGTACGATCCATGTGCGCATCCACCTTCTCCGTGCTAATGAATGTGCCCGGTGTGTGCCAGTGCCCGTGGAGGCTGAGCCTGAAGTAGCACCGCGTTAATTGAGCTGAACCCAGCCATTCCCAGCCATTCCCAGGGGAGCAGCCAGCCTCAGCCTTCAGTTAGCATGCCAGAAACCTGCAGGAACTCCCCAGAGGTCGGTGGATTTGCACCGGTCTCTCTGGAGGCAGGGCTTTGGGCCAGGAAAGGCCAAGGAGGGAACATCACCGAGACCCCAAACGGCGCGGCCCACGGTCTGTGGCCACCTGAGGCAGCCATCGGGTGCCCCTCAGACATTCCTGATGGATTTTCTTTGTGCTGTTTTTGGTCTCTGGGGATGTCCCCCCGGGAAACCGAGCGTTGCAGAGGGCTTGGCACATAAGCATCGGGACGTGACTGGGTTTGCAACCTCGGTCTTAAATTTGCTGGCATTCTCCATTGATTTACGGGCCAGAGGAGCTGCTTTGCAGAGGTGGGCCTCTGTGCAGCAGGTTCCCTGCTCTTTTTGCCATTTCTTAAACCCGGGTCCTGCACTGGCTGGCCTGCCTGCTGCATTACGCCAGGAGGGGGTGTCTGTCCATCGCATCATGTGCGTGGCTGCTGCTCAGCTGCAGCACGAGGTGCTGAGCTCATCCTTTCCTCCACTGAGCGCTCGCACCGTGGGCAATCACTTGCCTCTGCAGTGGCTTACGAATTATCTGGATTTTTGGCTAGAGATCACCGTCCCTCCCCAGGCTCTGCCAGCAGTGAAAATCATGTGGTCGCTGACACTGAAAGCAGCAGCTTCACTCGGGGTGCAGGTGCTCAGAGCAAAGTTTTGTGCTGATGTGGCTCGAGCGTGACCACAGGGGCTGACCTGGCGGCAGAGCTGTGCCTGGGGGGCTCCTCCGATCGAGGGGCAACGAGAAGCCCCCGGGGCACAACACCAGTCGTGTCTTAATCCTCTGCAATGCTGCCTGCAGCGACGCCGGCCCAGCCTCTGCCGCTTCGAGGGAAGCGAGCTGCTGCTGCCTGGGGTCGGTACCTTTTGCTATTTTTCTTTTTAATGCCCGTGGATGCTCTGGCAGGGTGATGCAGTAGGCAAAAGCTGCCCTAAGAACTGGGGATGCTAAGAGATGGGATCCCAAGGTCTCTGGCGCTGATTTCCCAGGCAAGCAGCTCTGTGCCCCTTGCCCTTGCTCAAGTGGGAGGCCCCTGCTCTGCTCCCAGCCAAGGTTCGTTGAGTCCCACCTGTAAAAAGGGCTGGGAGGAGAGCAGAAAGGGATTCGGTTGCAGGTTGCTTGCTCTGGAAATAGGGGGGGTCTTCCAGACCCGGGTCCCAGCAGTGCCCCAAGGTGCTCCCAGGCCCTTTGGGGTTGTGTGGGATCACAAAGGCTCTGCCCTTTTGCAGGCTGTTTGCTGCCTTCCAAGTGAATTTAGCTCTCCTCTTACCCAGTGCGTTAAATGTGTGAGTTCCCCCCCACCGTGTCCGTGTCTGTCTCTGCAGTGTGCTCCCAGCCCCTGGGGTTGCTTTTCTCCCCTCTCCCTGTCCCCACTCTCATTTAAGTGTCCCTTTTGGCGAGCGTGAGCATCGGAGACGAGCCTGGCCTGCGTGCACGGGGCGGTGGCACCGAGCCTGTGGCCCTGCAGGGGCCAGGCCCTCACCTCCCTGAAGATTTTTGCACCAAGCACCAGGGACGCTGCGTCCCCCCGTGTTTTCCTGGTGAAGGGGGGGACGCTTCGTAGCAGTGTGCACAGCCACGTCCCCCTCGGCCCTGAGGACGGCGGCCACGGGGCTGCCAAAAGAGCTGGGGCTCTTGAATCAGCACAGGGTGCGTGGGTGCCATAGAGAAGTGCGACCAAGCCTTCGGCCACGCTTCTTCGGGGGCTGCCTGGCTGCTCGGAGGGGTCTCCTCCTCTGCAAGGGTCCCTTTGGTCCCGGCACGTCCCTCCCGAGCTTTCTGAGAGCTCGGTGAGCGTGCAGAGAGCAGCGCACGCTCCCCCGAAATCCCGGCCTGTTCCCAAGAGCCGGCTGTTCCCCGGCAGGATGGGACCAGCCCGGAGGTGTCCGTGACCTGTTCTCTCCTGCACAGGCTCACTACCTACAGCCAGAGCCGATTCGCACGCCGGTGTGAGTCCAAAACCAGGCTCCAAAGCAACTTTGGGGGGCCTGGGGACGTGCCCGCACCCCACTGTCTCCCAGTCCTGGTGTCGGTGCTGTGCCCGTGCTGTGTTTGCCGTCCCTGGCACGCCTGCTGCTCCCAGACTTCCAGATGTTGGCGTTCTCCAGCGTGGTGTCTAACCTCTAACGCAAACACTAAAAGCTCCCCGTTAACCGTCCCCGTGTGTGTGTCTCGTGTCACCCCGTGGCTCCCGGCACGGCACCGCGGCCGCTCCTCGGACGGGGCAGCGGAGGTGGAGGTGCCGGGGCCCTGTTCAGGAACGTAACGAGTGAAACAACCAAACAAACAGCATAAAACCAGGAAATTCTGCTGTGGTTCAGTCTAATTGCCATGTTAAGTTATATTATGTGAACTCCTGCCAGATATTTAGACTTTGCTTTTGCTTTTGATTTATTTATTTTTTGTTAACCGTTATTTCCATTGCAGCGTTTTTCAGAAATGCATATTTTGGTCACTCTTTTAAAATTTCTGTGCACATTGATCATTTCTGTTCTTTCAGTTTTTGTGGACATAAGCTTTATGTTTTACACCAGCAAAGGTATTTAATTTTTTACGTTTTTCTCTCTGGTATATATCTCCTCCTTTTGGATGATGTGTATGCAAATCTTAATTAATCACCACTCCACTTTCTTTCTCACTTAAGCACTTTAAAATTGCCTCTACTTCCCCCCTCTGTGGAGAGGTGATCTTGTGCATGCTGACATGTTAAGAGAGGCTCCTGCACACGGGCATTAATGATCTCCCGTTTCCGATGCCGGTTTCTTTTGTACTGTTAATCTCACCGGGGTTGGAGCTGTCCTTTCCCTCGAATCCAGCTCAGGTGCCGCTGTGTGTTGTGCCTCCCCCTCCCCGTGTGCTCTGTGATGGCAGTGAGCTCATCGCCTTCTCCTTTCTCGCACGGACAGGTCCAAATCGTCTACAAGCCGGTCGACCTGAGCCACGTGACGTCCAAATGTGGGTCCCTGGGCAACATCCATCACAAACCAGGTACCCGTGGTGCCGGGCGCTGCTCCCCGGGGGCTCCCAGGGAGGTGGGGGTAACGCAGGGGGGGCGGGGAGGCACCTGGGGCAGCTACTGGAGCATCAGCACGGTGCTGGGTTCCCAGCTCTGGCACTGCAAAACTGCTCTGCCTGACCCCTCGGGGATCTGCTCAGGTCCATGGACACCCTCGGTTGTGCCAGCACACTGCTCCCCTTTAGGATCAATTCAGGGGTGTAGAGGGGAGTAAGGGTAAAAACTTCCTGCCCGTGGCCCTCTGAATCATCACGATGCACGTCAGCTCCACACAGCATCCTCTGGAAAGTCTCCTTACCCTGGTTTCCTGGGTTTCCAAAACTCTTGCTACCATTTTTGTGGTCCTCGCCCTCTGCACAGCCCCAGCAGTGCTCGGCTCGGACCGGAGCTCATCCTCTCCCGGCTGCCGCAGGAGCTGACATTGCTCTTCTGGTGCTCCTCTCTTCCAGGCGGTGGCCAGGTGGAGGTGAAATCTGAGAAACTGGACTTCAAAGATAAGGTGCAGTCGAAAATCGGGTCCTTAGATAACATCAGCCACGTTCCTGGAGGAGGAAATAAAAAGGTAAAGGAGTGCTTGGTGGGAGCTCTTCTGCTGCGTGTGTCCGTGTGCCCTGAGAGCGCCTGGAGGCTGGGCTCAGAGGAGGACCCGCTGGCCAGGCTTGTCTCTAGCCCACACGACCTGAAACGGCTTGCTGCCCAAATTCTGGTGGGGGGCGGTCAGTAAAAGCACCCTGCCCGTGGAAGGAGGCAGAGCTGAGGGCTCCCGGGCTGCGTTTTCCAGCCCCGGGGACGTTTGTTGGAGCCTGGCGGTGGCGGAGCTGCGGGGCTTGCAGCCCGTCCTCCTCCTGCCCACAACTGCCTGAATAAGTATGAACGCGTGCGATGTCCCCTCCTGTGGTTTCCTGCTCTTCCTGCTGTTCTCTGAAGGTTGTGCAGCACAAGTTTGTGTCTGGAGCCCTTCACGTTACGGGGTGCTGCTGGTAGCATCTGCACCACGCGATGAATCCCGGCGGCGTGGCACAGAGCTGGCGGGCAGGGCACTGCGTGGG
Source organism: Nettapus auritus (assembly GCA_011076525.1). NCBI lineage: Eukaryota > Metazoa > Chordata > Aves > Anseriformes > Anatidae > Nettapus > Nettapus auritus. The sequence continues at coordinate 2,899,309 of CM021791.1, read as the reverse complement.
CAGCGGTTCCCCGGTGAAAGTGGAGCATTAAAGGCTTAGCTTTATTCAGAAGAGGTGGCTGCACAGTAGGCTGCCGTTTCTGAAAAAAAGTGACGTCTTCCCTCACATCGCAGTCTCCCAGACGAGGCTGACCAAGGACTGTGTTGGGAGTGGAGCGTGTCTGGGGGAGCTAAATTGAGAGGGAAAGGCCAGGCAGGTCGGGTGAAATACTGAACCTGGAGGGAGCCGGTCGTGCCAGAGGCTTTGCTGGTGCCTTCCCAGTAAGAGTCAGCAACTAAAACCCGTCTGCAGCCGCAGCTGAAGGACAGACGAGCCCCTTGCGGGCAGGGCAGCGGGGAGATGGGGGAGGCACGGCGCTGGGACTCCAGCCTGGTGGCACACACGGCTGAATTTCCCTAGGGAAAGGGGCTTTTTCTCTTGCTTGTTTTCCAAACACTTTTTTTTTCTCTCGATGGGAGGGGAAGGCTCTATTTCGGCTCCTGTATTTTGGCACTCTGTTCTTGGCCATGTTTTCTCTGTGCACCTCCCAGCTCTTCATCTCCCAGCCGTGCGCTGGCCTCCGCCGGAGGGACCGCTTGACTTCCTTACCCTTCTCTCGCTGCTGCTACGCATCAGACTGCCCTGTGCTTCACTGAGCCCATTTTCATCATTTTTATTATTACGACACTGACGATTCTTTCATATCCTGGCACATTCACTGGGTCATAGCTTGAAGAACTTGCCCTTTGGAGGGGGAGTTTATTTGCAGGGGGCTGAGCCGGCAGTGCATCGCCTGCCTCAGCCTCCTCGCATGTCAGCTGCCCAAATCCTGCCTAAATCCACACCTGGAGGAGGCTGGCAGAATGGAGTTCATCCACTTCCCTTCCCCAGCCCATTCCCCTTCACACCTTAGCACCGAGACCATCCTCAGGTGCTCTGAGCCAGGATGTTGCGGTCGCAGGGTGGGCACAGGACAAATCCGTGACCAGTCAGCCCTGAATACACGGCGGCTGGAGGTGGCTCTGCTGCCCCTTCCCCAGCCTTTCCCTCATCCCCAGCCCCCTCCTTGCTGAAGGATCCACGCAGACACTTTGTCCCCAGCTCTCACAACCAAACTCTTCAGAGCTGGGAGCTGGGCTGCTCCGTGTTCTGCCCCAGTACCTGCGCTGGCAGCATCTGCCGTCCCCAGCCACACGGGACGCCTGTCTCCCCATCTCCAAAGGGGCTGCTGTTCTTCCTATGAGTCAGTGAATGGCTTGGTTTTTCAGATCTTTTTCCACCAATTTTCTCTTCTTTTTTTTTTTTTTTTTTTTTTTTTGATCTTCTTCCTTCTGGTTGACATTTATTGGATCGTGTTTTTTTTTGTTGTTGCTGATGCGTTTTTTGCACCCCACCGCCTTGGGCGGGTTTCTTCATCTGTAGAGAGAGAAAGGCAAGGAAGACAAGACCTGTCCCCAGGCTGCTCGGACCCCGAGCCCAGACCCCGCTGGGCTCCAGTCCCTGGTGCTGGAGCCGCCCACCCCCCCGGAGAGCCAGCTCCCAGCCTTGCACTCGGCTGGGGAGGGCACCAGTAAGTAGCAAACCTCATCCGCTTCACCTCCCCTCGCGCTCGCCAGGAGAGAGGGGTTTGGCTCGTGGGAGCAGCTGGGCCGTGGGGTAAGGGGCTGCTGTGCCCGGGACCCAGCCCCACGCCGGGGCTGGGCGCTTGGGAAGGAGCCGGCGGCATCCCGAGGTGCCCCAGTCCTGCCACCCCCCTCCGGTTGCGCCCGTTCCCAGTGCGGGCAACTGGAAGGGACGTGCCTGAGGACTGGGGGCACTGGGAGGGGTCAGGCCAATGACCCGAGCAAGCCTCCGGGCCCTGGGGCTGGCAGCCCAGGGGAGGGGGCTGTCCCCAGCACCACGGTCGGCTCTCGGCTGCCTCCTCACCGCTTTCCTCCCAGCTGCACAGCGGCAGTGGCCCAGCGGACGGCTTGCAGGTAAAAACGGCCTCTCCGGACCGCGCTCCCCATCCTCCCGCTCACCGGCCTCTCCTCTCATTGCAGATTGAGACTCATAAGCTGACCTTCCGCGAGAACGCCAAAGCCAAGACTGACCACGGCGCCGAAATCGTCTACAAGTCCCCCACCATCTCCGGAGATGCCTCCCCGCGCCGCCTTAGCAATGTCTCCTCCACCGGCAGCATCAATATGGTGGACTCCCCCCAGCTCGCCACGCTAGCTGACGAAGTGTCCGCTTCGCTGGCCAAGCAGGGCTTGTGATCGGGGCACGGCGGGCAAAGATGAGAGAAGACAAGGAAAACAAAAAGAGAAAAGAAACAAAAATAATAATCTGGCCTTCTTCCTCTGTTCCTTTTACAGCTGCTTCCCCATCCCCTAACTGGTTAATGATTTAACCTGCTTTTACTGTTCATTCAGCTCTAGCTCCAGGACTTCAAAATCAGACACTATGAGGTACAAAACCTCCTCTCCCCCTGCTCCTCGGAGCGCACAGCCCGTGCCCGTCCCCGCTCCCTCCCCTCGTCCCCTCGTCCCTTCGCTGTCCCGCCGGGAAGGAGCCAGGGGGTGGAGGGGGCAGCCCCAGCACGACGCTGACCCCAGCACCCCAAGGGTCTCGCGGGGAGCGGGGGTGACAGCCCCGGGGCTCCCCACGCTCGTTACCCTAACGATGCCCGGGCTGGAGGCCTGGCCTGCGCTCAGCGCAGGTAGTGGGTGCTGCAGCCAGGGACTGCAGGCAGGCGCCCTCCTCCCTTTCTGCATTAAATTTGCCTGCTGATTTGGAAGAAACCTTTTGTTTTTCCCTCTGAAAGCCGAGATGTGTATGAAGGTAACTGCCAGGTATCCCTTAATCCCGCTCTCAGCTCCGGCAGCTGGAGTACCGGCGACACCAGGGTGTCCCGTTGCAGAAGGGGCCCCGGCCGGCCGTCCCCCTCTCCGTGGCTGTGCTGGAACCGCTGAGTGGATGAGTAGAGGCTTTTCCCCATTCCTTTGGCAGCCCCTCGTGTCGTAGAGTAGATTTGTCTGTATATGCTTGGACCGTGCCAGGGTGATTGTTTTCATAAACGAGCATGTGTTTGAAAACGCTGTAAGTAGTTTTGCGCTGCCCCACGCCGGCTCCGCCGCAGCCCGGCGAGGAGGGCAGGCGTGGGGAGCCCTTGCCGAGCTGCGGGTCGTGCCCAGACCCGGCACCGCATGCCTGCCGGGTGCGTGGGTGCACGCAGCGCCGCTTCCCCGCTCCCTGGGGGGGCCGGGGGCCGCGCAGGGTGTCCCGGTGTTGCGCCCCCGCGGCTGCGTGCCTCCCGGGGCCCGGGGACGCGGCACGAGGGGCACTCACAGCTCCAGGGCTGGGATGGCTCCTGGATTTGGGTGCAGCTTGTAACAGTTTGGGGTTGATTTGTTGTGTTTTTTTTCTTCCCTGCAAGGTCAGCTAAGAGGTCACGGAAGTGGCAGCTCCATGGCTCTGCTGTTCTCGTGCCGTTGGCAGCGGTAGGAGACAAATGGGAGAACGCGAGGGGAAGGCGCGAGGGAGGTTTTAGGTGGTGCGTGGCGGCAGCGCCCCCGGTCCTGTCCCGAGTCCAGCTGCACCGGGGCCAGCGGCTGCTCCGTGGCACCGCCCGCCCCTTTCCAAGGTGCCCTCCCGGTTTCAGCACGTTTGCACCCACTCGGTGTCCTGGTCTCACAGCACTACCCGTCCCCCCCACACCACGCAGGGGAGAGGAGCTGACTGCTTGCTTTCACTGCTTTTGTTCCTGTGGCAACCTAGGGCTCACGAGGGGGTGGCCGGGGGCTGTGCTGCACCCACCGCCGTCCCCGCGCGCCCCTTCCTTCTACAACCAAAGAGGCTGAGATGCGATCGGTGCAGCTCAGCGCGCATCCTCCCTCCCCGTCTCCTGCAGGAGGCGCGAGCCGAGGGGCTGGGGCAGAGCTGGAAGCAGGGCTGAGGGCGGCGGGATGCCCCACAGGACCGGCAAACGGCCCAAAGGGCTGTGCTGCAGGGAAAGCCGTGCTTTCCCAGGAAAGGGCATGCGGTGCTGGGGCCGAAATCCCAGTCTGATTGGGGCAGGAGGGGGGAAGAATTTTGGGCATAGGGCCTTGGTTGTCCTCGGGGTGGAGGCTGGGAGCCACTAAGGCCGTTTGGGCTGCTGGTGCTCGGGGCAGTGCAGCATTCGCTCCCTGCTCCCGTCCTTAGGAGGTGATGAAGCTGCCGCAGCCTTCACATGGGTGCACACCACTGGGCTCTGCAGGATGCTGGGTCGCTGTGCCTGGGTGTGGGCTGGGGCCAAGGGGGAGGCCTGGGGAGGGCGCCTGCTCCGGGCTGGAGCACCGCTGGTGGGGTGGAGGTGGTGGTGGTTGGGGTCCAGCCCTTGTCTCTGCAGCCCCTGGGGCGAGAGCCCACGTCTGGCGTGTCGCTAGCTCCGTTTCAGTTGACTCGATGATTGTAAGCATCTGTATTTAAGTCCGTGACTCCCGTTGTATCGCTGTGGGATGTAGGCGCCTCTGCAGCTTTTTTGTCCCGTGTAAAAGCGAACGTGTGGGAGACATCCCCACCCCCAAGTCGTCACCCCTTCCACCCCTCTGGCTGCAGCACTGCAGCTTACACCCAGCCCAGCCCCGTCCCGCTGGCCCCCCTCCGTGCGGCTCCCGAGGGACACCAGCGCCGGGAGCCGGCCTTCACCTGCGGCTCCAGCGAGCGGCCCCTGCCCTGGGCCCACCGGGGTGCAGGGGGCCTGGACAGCCCCGTCCCCCCCCCCCCCAGCACCTCCCGCTGCCCCCTTCCAGCAGCCCGAGCCACGGCCCCAGCCCCGACCCGCCTTCAGACCCGGGCCTGGGGGTTTCCGCGAGCAGCTGGACGGACCGACCCACGGCTTTCCTTTTACTCCACACACATCTTGGTCTGAAAAGGGTTGAAACCGGCACTGATTCAAAAAAAAACCATGTTTCTGCACTCAAAATTATGCTTGTTAAGTGAACTGCCAGTGTCCGACTGCCGTGGCGGTGGCAGTCCCGCGTCCCCTTCGTGCGCTGGGGAGGGGAGGGCAGGTTTGATCTCAGTGTATCATTCTAGCTTAGCTTCCTGTCTGTGAATGTCCATAGTGTATTGTGCGTTTTAACAACTGGTTTACACTGTTGCCGTAAAAGTGAATTTGGAAATAAAGTCATTACTACAAGAAACGCCGCCTCTTTCGCATGGAAACGCCTGGGGAGCAGCAGGGCGCTGGTGAGG
>CM021791.1:2814663-2894010 GCA_011076525.1 Nettapus auritus | reverse complement strand
GGGGGGGGCAAGAAGGGCAAGCACACATTGTCGTGGTCCGTGACAAACCCCACCTTGGCCAGCAGCATCCCCAGGGGTGCCATAGACGGGGACTGACTACAGCTCTGCCCACGAGGAGCAGTGAACACATTTTTCAGAGCCCACTTCGAATCCGCGGTGACGCCCTTTGTCCCCCTTTCACCAATCTCAGCCCCTATCCAATCCCTTTCCCATCGTGTTTCTGACTTTTGCAGCCCAGGACCCTCCAGCTGCCGGCATTCTGGGGGGGGGCCACAAAGCAGCCCCAAAGAGCCTTCAACTGCTGCAAAGCTTCCCAAGGGCACCGCCTCTTGTGGGTCAGAAACCCCGAGTTCAATGCCTGCAACCAGCGCAGCTGTCAGCGTGACCACCGGCCGCCACCATTTGCTTTTCAGATTGGATTTTTCCTCCTCTATTACTTGTAAATAAACGGGTGATGCACAGCTCGCTGCCTCCCACTCCTTTGAGCATTGGGGCCCCGCAGCTTCCCGTTTCCCAGCCCCACGGGTGACCAGGAACAAAGAATGGCCTCAGCTCGGCAATTTAAGAGCATCCAAGGAAGTTGCCTCCCACCTCTTGCAGACATTCGAGTGTCGCAGTAACAGCCTCATTTCCACAAAGCCTACCTGGGCATGAATTAACCCTAAACACAAACCAAAAGCCTCACCCAGCCCCAGTCCCGGTTCTCCTGGGCTCTCAGGGAAGCGCCACCAAGCCCTGGTTTTCCTTGATCTGGTATCACAGGGCAGCGCCTAAATCCAGAGATCCCGCGGAACAATTCCTCTTTTCACTCCTCGACAATGACACTGGGAAATAATGGTATAAAGGAAAAAAGAGGCCATTCACCCAGGCAGTGGGAGGGAAGCGGCTGATGGGCCCCGGGACCGGGCTGAGCGCACCGAAGGCTCCCTTCCGCCACCCCAAGGCAGCGTTTCACAAACACGCGTTGCATTGAATATTCTGTTTTAATTTTTTTTTTAATCTTTTTTTTTTTTTTTTTTTTTTTTTTATAAGCACATTTGTGCTTTGCCAACAGAATCAAGACATTAACAAAGATCAGCTTCTCGGAAGAAAAGCATTTCTATATAACAAGGACATTACACAGCTCAAAGCAGGAAAAGAAAATATTTACAAAATACAAGGTGTTTTTTTTTTTTTGTTGTTTTTATAATGCTAAAAGGGTTATTCAGAATTTTCAACCTTATAAATAGAAAAGCACTTATGCGGAGGGATATGGTAGCATTGTTTTTTGTTTTTTTTTTTTTTGTTTTTTTTTAAAGAAACGATGACGTATCCTTTAAACTAGAACAGAACCAAAAACACTAGATAATGTTGAAAATTGTGAAAACCCCAACCATTAAGCAGTTTAGCTACTATTTCTTTACGATTACAAAATGGAAAAAAAAAATATGTCCTTTGTATTTTTTTTCCTTTTTTCTTTTTGGTGATGTGATTATACATAAGACAGGCACGATGCTAGCAACAGGACAGGGACCAATAGCCACACCGTCGGGGTCAGGAAGCGTTACGGATGGGAACGGTGTGCGGGATCCGGGAGTCGCTGCGGGTGCAAAGGGCCGGGGAGGGAGGGACGGGAAGGAACAACAGCGAAGTTGGTTCCAAAATAAAATACCTGTCAGGAGGTGGCGTGTCGGACCAGACTCGGAAATGAAACAGAATCGACACCTTTCTCGGACCGTGCGTGGAAGTGGAGCGAAGCAGTGGTGACGGATCCCCAGCCCTCCCAGCACGTCAGCGCCGGCGGGAGCTGCCCACCCACCCCGCGAAGCGCCGCTCTTCCCTCTCTTCTTTCCCCTTCTGAGACCAAACCCACCGAAAGGAACCACCCCAGCGCCTCGGCCTTGCAACCCAGACTTGCCCGGCCCCGCTCCTGCCATGGGACGCTCCTTGGGGCCGCAGCCCGGAGCTGCCCCGACCCAACCTTCCCAACCCTGCAGGGGACACAAAGAGCTCGAAGCGCCGGCCACAGACCCGCATCTCCCAGCCGAGAGCTGCTGCTGGCCTCGGCCACCGATCACGTCCCCGAAGGGAGTCCTTAAGTGCACGGCGCGGCCTGCCTCTGCTCGCAGCGCCCGGTCCCCACCTTCCACCCGGGGTAACAACGCGAGGCGTGGGCAGGGCTGCGCCCCGAATCCCTCTCCTCCCACGCGGAGCTGTGCGTCAAGCGGCTAAAAGTGTCCTTCCTTTCCCCGGCTGAGGCCACGGCTCGGCACAGCCGGCGGCTGCTTCGGGACCAGGAGAAGGAAGGAGGCGGTGGCGGGCGGCCGGGGGCAGAGGGGGTTTGGGGGCCGTCACCCCCCCGGGACACCTGGAACCGCAACCTGCGGGAGGGCAGCGGGGCAGGGTGGGCACGCTGCGCGTGAGGACAGACAGACAGCTAGTGAAGGTTGCAATCCCAAGACATCACTTTTTCACCACTAATTTCACTCCACTAAAACCTTTCAGGGAGGGGGAGCGGGTTAAGAGAAAAAGACACCCTTTCGCTTGAGAAAAACTATCCCCGAAGTCCGCTAGTCAGCTAAATCCTGTGCTCTAGTTTTATACACCTAAGAGGGGAGGGGAGGAAAGAGGGAGGGGGACTGGTGGGCTGCTCCCCTCCCAAGGCTTCACTCCGCTGGGAGGAATCTGGGGGCTCTCATTTGTGTGACAAGGAAACATGGAAAAAAACAAAAACAAAAAAAAAAACAGTTTCTAAACTCCTTAAATTCACTAAAAACTGTGAAAATTCCCGGCAGGATGTTTGAATATCAAACGCAGATTTTGGAAGCTTTAATGCCAAGAGTTAGTTCTGTGTTGGTTTTGCTCATGTCTTCCCGTACGTCTCTATCTGTGCGCTGGCCGCTGAACTGCTGCGGAGGAAGAGGAGGAGGGTGTCGCCAGGGGGGGTCGGCTCTTGAGGCTGGCCAGGTTGGGCAAAGCAGAAGTGCCATCGGTCTCCCGGGAGGATTTACTGCCCGACGTGCGCCGGGTGCAGCGCGACGACCGGTCCTGGGGGTCGGATTGGTCCTCGCACTCTGTCCTGGGATCGTACGACAGTGGGAAGGTGCGCCGCTCCCAGGGCAGCACGGCCTAAAGGGAAGAGACACCAGGCTATGGAAAATCCTCCGGACAAACTCTTCTGCTCCCCCTCCGTGCGTGACTCCGGCTGCCCGCGGCGGCGCTTGAGGTGGGCAGCTCTATGGGGCGGGTTTATTCTCGCCCCGTTAGCGGAGCACGGAGAGCAGGACCTTCGGCACCCGTGGAGAGGACGCGGCAGCCGCCAAACCGAACCCACCGCTGGTGGGCAGCGGGACGTGTTCCGGCACGGGACGGCACCACGCTCTACCTCCCGTCCAGCCGAGCCTTCCGAATTCCCCACACGCGGCTTTCCAAGCTGTTGCCCCACAGCCAGGGGAATTAACCAGCCGAGTCCGAGCACCGGATTTACCTCCACGCTGCAGCGCCGCCGTGAGCGGCAGGGCGCTAGCGGCAGCAGCCACGGCTGGGACCCGCACCCACCTGCTCGTCGAGGCCGGCCTCGGGCGTGGAGCAGCGCGTGTCCTCGCTGGACAGGAGCCGCATGGAGTCGCGGGACAGGGGCGTGAGGGGGGCAGAGAGCAGTTCGGGGCTGATGGGACTGCGCGGGGAGTGGGTGTGGGACAGCTCCAAGTGGCAGCTGCCCACGTCGGGGGATGCTGGCTGGGGTGTCGAGGGGTTCCCCAGCTGGGGGGTCGTCCGTCCGTCTGTCGATCTGTAGGACCTGAGGGAGGAACAGATCCCACAGTCTGATTTCGGTCCCGTTACAGGCGCCCGGACCGCCCTCGGCCACCCTTTGGTCCCTTCCACCATCCCCGCCTCGGGTGGGCCCGTACAACGGGAAATGCTGCAGGAATTCGGTGCGTGCACCAAGAGGGAACGTCGCAGCCCCGAGGTTGACTCCTCCAGGCCCACCCTTGCCCCGTCTCCAAAGCCTCGATGTGGCACCACAGCGCTGACGCTGCTCTGCTAAGGCAACTTGTCCCACACAGCTCCTACGCCGCGAGCGCTGCTTAAATGCCGCAGCGAGAAGGCCCCCATGAAATCAGACGTCTTCTTAGCAGCCCCTGCAGGTGTTCCCGGCATCATCCACACGCCACCCGACACCACACAGGTAGTTCAAGAATCGGTAACGCTGAAAACGCACCACGTTCAACGGGTGGGCACGGGAGGAGCATGGTAAAAGCCCCAGACTTCGGGAGGTTTACACCAAGAATTAAGGATGCTCGAGCAGCTACACAGGTTCCCTGCTAAGAGACTCAAAGGCTGCAAGCAGAAAAGGCCACCTCACGCCTCCCTCTCTGTGGGTATCTTATCAAGATGAATTCCAACAGCAAGTGGGTGAATCAAGGATGGCCGAGGATCATACTCCGAAATTTACCTGGGCTAAAATGTTCATCAGAACACAGAAACCCAGCCCAAGGTGCACTGACATAGCTACACCTGCAGCAGGCCACATGGAAACACCATGTGCTGAGTCAAGATGCCACGAGAAGCTGGTACACGGAGAAAACAAACCCATCTGTTACGTACCCGAGGCAGGAAGACCACAAGGTGCTCAGCGGATCTGCTAGAGCAGGTCACTTCACAGAATGACATTTCAGGGAAACCGACTTCACCCAGTCCGCACTGCCGTTACCCGGCCCCGGAGGCACAGGCGAGGAGCAAGAAGCGGCCCAAGCACAGCAGCAGTTCCTGGGCCACGAGGAGGAGGCCCCCAGCAGTTTCTAAGGACCGAAGCAGCTGCAGCAAACAGCCCCAGCATCAGCCCAGGCCGGCCACGGAGGACCAAGCAAGGATGGTGCCGAGGAGCAGCTCGGGATGTGGTGAACGCCGCGCTGAGCTCAGCACAACTCGCCACCGACGCAGCAAACCACATCCTCGGCTGCACCGAGGAACGCGGCCAGCGGAGCAGGGGCACCTACATCCCCTGCCCACCCTGCGGGGGCCTGGGGACGCTTGAGAGGGTCCCCGGATGGCCACGGGAAGCAGAGGGGGGTCCCAAACACCAGAATGTCCCACGCTCAACCAGCGCCAGGAAATGCAGCTGCAGATGGAGCGCAGCAGCAGCAGAAATGGAGCTCGACAGATGCGACCTTTGCATTTGCCGAAGTCCTGCACGACCACACACCCCCGACGGGGCTGATCTGAAGCCACAGCTATACCAAGAAGGCCAGCGCGCGTCGCAGCTGCACTTCGGCAAGAATTTCTGCCCAAGAGCAGAGTGGTTCGAGGCCAAGGCATCGGAAACCAAACGGAAAGGAGCGAATTTCATCCCAAAGCTGCGTAAGAAGAGAGCCACAGCTGGAAACTGCGTGCGGCTTTAGACACCCGCTCACAAAAAGAGACTGCAGCACAGGAACGAAGTGTCAAGCGATCAGAGGAACGGAAGGACACGTATAAGCGGAACACCAAAACAACGCTGCCGATGCTATCGAGCAGCGATGCGATACGCAGCACAACGCTAAGCACGACTGCTCCGTGTTCCTGTTTGAGGATGCCCAGCTCAGCCCTTTAGTTCTTCTCAGGACTCCTGAGCTGGCACTCAAGCCTCCACTCGGCTGGAGCAGTGAAAGAATCCAAACACCGGTGCAAGAGTTCCTCGTCTGCAACTTCACCGGTGGGTAGCGTACCCCTGAGCTGAGCCAGACCCTGCCCCACTCCTCCAGGGGCTCCTCGAGCTGCTCATGCACATGGCGAGCAACCTTTCCGATGCCAGCACAAACTTCCAACCATTTTTATCCACCAGCCAGCTTAACAAAGCCTGATCTGTTGTGAACAACGCCGGGGCCGAGGGAAGCGCACCGTGCCCTCTGCCCGAGCGCTGCTGACCCCAGGACACCCGTGCCCCGCAGGGACAGCGTGCCGACAGCGTACCTGCTGCCCCGCCGCTGCGGGGGCATGCTCGTGCTCCAAAGCCACCGGGCCCGCTCCATCTCTTCACACTTGCCATGCCGAGCAGCGAAGGCCGAATCAGACAAGTCCTCGATCTGGAAAGGGAACGGTACGGGGCTTGGTCAGGGCTTCCTTACGTTAAACGCTACGTGCAGTTCTTCCGGCGTTAGCTACAGCATGAATTTAGTAAGTGTTGATGTCCGGAGGGAGGCAGGTGTCTCAGTGAGCGAGGAGGCACCTCGTTAAACTGAGTCTGCATGGCTAAGGAAGGGATTCAGAAGGCAAAACCAAAGGAAAGCCGTTCATCCCAGAGCGAGCGCGCTCACACAGAGGTTTAAGGAAAGACCATCATCAGTTTAGCTAAAATAATAACTAGAGCAGCATGACTGGTCGTGATTTCTTGATTAGACTATCTCTGTAAAAGATTGCTGCCCAGAAAGGTCTCCTGGCAGCAATCGGACCTCAAATTCAGCTGTGCCCAGCCAGCTAATCCAAGTTCTGCCCTCTCACTCCGTTTCCAAGCAGAAACCAACACCAGAATGGCTTCTGCAAGGTTAGGTGTGCCCTTCTGTTGCCAAAAAGTAAAAGATTGCACCTCTCAGCTGAGGTCCCCGTGTGTGCACCCTTCCAGCACCCACCACCGACACCGTCAGCTGCCATCAGCCCCGTCCCAGGCTGAGTGGGACGTAGAGCAGCTCTCACCTCCTCGTTGTCTTCATCAGGGCTCGCCTTCATTGCGCCGATATCCACTTCACGCCAGCTGCAACACACAAAGTCAGACTGCAGTCAGTCACGGGCACGGCCGAGCACAGGCCCAGCACCCCCCAGCACCTTTGGGGGAGAAGAAACACGAGCCTGGCACCACGAGAAACACGTCCGGGCTCAGTTTTAGCCACATTTATCTACCCAAATCCCCCCGCTGTGGTGCCAGACAACAGTTCCTCCACTTCCTGCGTTAGCCTGACCCATTTCGAGCACATTTTTTCCATAGGAAGCAGGCGATTTGTGCACACCGAGTGCCCACGCAGGTGATTTGTCCTTCCTCAGCTGGCTGAGGAATGGGCGACGCAGCTCCTGGTGTCCTCCCGCTGCCCCTGCCCAGCTCCTCCCGGAGAGCCTTCGTCCAGGCTCCTGGCCACAGCCCCCCCGGCCCAGGGGACCTGGGCACACCGGGGTGCGTGGAAAGCACCGGGAAGCAGCCGGCCCTTCAGCTCACTGCGCTCAGCAGCTTCGAAACGGGGCAGAAAACAACCAGGACGACTTTGGGTTGCTCGGCGAGACGGGAGCAGCGCAGGCGGCTTTCACGCACCACGGACACCGAGACAACGCAGTCCCTAACTCAGCCCGAAGTCTGCTTCAGTGATACGATGCCAAGTTTTCCAAATTTTCTCTTCCTCTCGAGGAGGAAGGAAGCCCCTTTCCTCACCAGCCACCGGAGCAAGCCCTAGGCTGAATTTGAGGCCTGAGAGCGGCGCGGTGAAGGCAGGCGGCCCCCCCTCGAGCCGGGGCTGGGGCACGTACCTGGGTGTGAGGATCTCTTTGTACTGCAGCTTCTCCACGCGCGTTGTTGCGGCGACAGACATCGGGATGACGATGTTGTTAATATCGAAGGAGCTCTCCCCTCTCCTCCTCCTTGGCTGCTGGAACGGAAGGACAAGAACAACGTGAGGCAGGGTTGCAGGTTTGGCCGTGTTAAGTCACTGACACAAAAAGGACGTGGCCTCACGGGACATGGTCTCGTGCGACCGACAGACCCCAAAAGCCACCAGCAATTTGTGTGGGAACAGAATTTGTCTACCACCTACTGGGAGCCCTCTTCCCCCATGGCCACAGGGGGACCAAAGCCCTTGGTTTGGAAGGCAGGAACAAGGACGAGGCTGCGGTGGCCCCGTGGGCACCGAAACGAGGTGAGCAGGGGCTGCCGAGCTCCAGCCACCATCTCCACCCTGCCGCCACCGTTTCCTCCTGCCACAGCCAGGACATTGATCCGGCTGAAAAGCCAAGCCAGCAAAAGATGAAGAGAAGTCTCCTTTGCTACCATCTTACTGCTTTAATACGATCCTATTCCTGCCAGCGCGACGGGGGTGGTAAGAGCACGGGGACAGAGGGAAGGAGCACGCGGCTGGACCGTGGCCCCGTTCCTCGGGGCACTGCAGGGCCCTGCCCCACGAAGCTGTGGCACAGCAGGAACGCGAAGCAGCCAGCCAGCAGTTCAGCTCGGGTTCTGACAGCTGTGCCCAGAACCTAACGGCTTCCATCTGCATCGTACTTCAGACTGGAATAGATTCTCCAAGCCAGAAATAAGCTACACACTTCGCTATTTAAGCCGGGCTGAGCGCTGGGTGCCCTCCTACCATCTGTCTGTCCCCAAACCTCCCCCGGACCTGTGACAGCAGCGCCACCGGCACGGCGACACCAACCTTCCCCTGACGAAGCCGCCCGCCCGTTACCTGCGCCTCCGCCGACCCCTGCGGCTTTTGGGGCGAAAACAGACGGGAGCCCGAGCGCAAGGGACCCGCCGCGGGAGCTGGACGAGGATGCGAGCGGGTGGGCGGCTGCCATCGCCGCGGTTCAGGTTCCTCGCCCTGGTTTTCAGCACATTCCTGGTATTAGGGGGGGATTTGGGGGTGCTCGGAGCTGTGGGCACAGCCCCCGAAGCACAAAGCTGGGCACGCTGTGCTGCATGGGGGGCTCTGGTAGGGTCAGCACACCCAGATGGGGCGAGGACGTCCTTTTTTACATCTGTTTCCTGATCCGAGGAGAACTTCCCTGTGTGGAATCGTATTATCAGATGCTTTCGCGTCCCCAGGCAGCAGTGTTCCCGCATTACGCTCGGAGCTCAACCCACACTCGGTGACAGCGCTTTGCTTTCTTGCCTCCATCAAATTTGTATTGAGTTGGGTAAAGCTGGCAGCACACAACAAGGAGCAGCATTTCTGGAGCAAAATCTGCTGGGGAGCCGCAGAAGAAAATGAGGACGACGGGCAAGACTGCAGAGCCCAGCTGCCCCACGCGGCGCCTCTAAGGAACCCCTAAGGAACAAGTCTGGGGGTGCTGGTATCGCGGGAAGGTTCTGCACGCTGGTAGTTAAGGCAAAAGCACTAAACCGGACCCAAACCTTGGCCTGCCTCACAGAAACTCATGCAAACACCAATAGCTTTGGGCTTTTGGAACGGCACGGGAGGCTTCCTGGGACTGGGAAGAGTTGCTGGACTTTTGCGATCAGCAGATTTCTTTAATTTGTCATCTGTTTTCAGAATCGACGCTCCACGGAGATCGAATGGGGAAGCCTGTAACTCAAAGCTGCAGCCTCAGCTCGTCTGCAGACTGCAGAAGGCAGACTTCATAAATCCCGGTTTCTACACGAACAGGCCCAACCATGAATGCAAAAAAACCTCCACCACCGACCATTTCTCCAAAACAAATACAGATTCTGCTTCCCACATCTGTTTCATTCTCCGACCTATACCACAGTGTCTAAATCTGCCAGCGCTACGAACCGAGAAGTCGAAAAGGAAGGAAAGGAGTTTCAGAAGCCAGCTGCCAGGACGGAGCTGTTCATCGCCTGCCCAGCCTGTGAGGGGTGGCACGGGATTACCCGGCAGGGCTCCCCCTCGCCCTTCCGTGGACATTTCTGAGGGCATCATAGCTGCGAGGCTGCCAGCGCTGCTCAGAAACCTCGCTTTTCAGAATGGGTTTAGGAAAGAGCAGCGAGAGAAGGGGGAAGCAAGCCCAAGAGAAGCGCACGAAGCACAGAGAGGTGGCATCCTGGGACACTGCCGCCGCGGAGAAGAGCTGTCCTCTTCTCCACAACACCTAGAGCATTCTAGCAAAGCTACCGTGGCTGGCTGGGTTCTTCGGCCATCCCGAGCTGGCATGGTTGATGACACAGCTGATGATGCAACAGCAAACGTGTGCTGGGCAGGAACCCAGCTGGGAGCGGAGCAAGGAGCAGGGCACTGGACTCTGAGCCAGCAGGGACAGATGCCTCCTGCCCGCCACACGTCCAGCCCAGGCTGTGCCACAGAGAGGGGCCAGGAGCTTCCCTGGGCCACCTGCAGAGCTCAGAGCAGGATGGAGCTGGGGTCCTGCCCATTGATGACTTTCATAAAGGCCCCAAACCCCGTTATCCTTCTGGGAGGCTGAGAATATCTCGGAGGACCATACGAGTTAAGCAACTGCTGAAGCTCGTGTCCAACTGCAAGCTGAGGTCCCAGCCACCGCTGCTCTGCCCCAGCCCCATTTCCGACCCAGCACGCACAGAACAGGCCGTGAAGGGGCAGACATCCCAGCGGAAGCACTGCTGTAGCAGCAGCAACGCGCTGCTGGTGCTCAGCTCTTCCACTCTTTTTTTTTTCCTGGCATCCACAGACAACTTCAGAAACCAAAATCCGGACGTGGAGCAAAGCCAGGGGACTACTGGGAACCGGAACATTCACCAGCAGCTCCTGAACTAGCAGTGAACCTCTAATTGCAGCTGACTGGCTCTCTGCACAGCCAAAGTCAATCCAGGAACGCAGCAGACCCGAAGCCAGAGCAGAAAAAGGGCCGGCGATCCCACCACCAGCTGAAGCAGCGGGTCCAGCGAGCTAAGAGAAACACCGAGCCCTCAGGCCTAGATGGAACAGCTCGAGAGCAGAGCCACGCCGTGGTGCAGAGGAGCTCAGAAGCCTCTCCAGACGGGCAGCAGATACTTACGGCCGAGTTGGAGGTGCCCTGTGAGCTCGTACTGGCAGGGGCAGAGCCTTCCGAGGAGGTGGACAGTTGCCGTGCTATAGGGCTGTGAGGGGCAGGGGTCGCAGCCGCCGACAAGTAGCTCGGGCCACCGACGTCCGCGTGATGCTTCAACACTGCACGGGGAGGGAAGGAGAAAAATGGAAAAAGAGGTGTTAGCAACGAAAGGCCGGGGGGGCTGGGGGCAGAGAAAAGGACCGTCTGCACCAGAAATGGCCAGCGCTGAGGAGCACTGCAGAAAGAGAAGCGTCTTCTGACCGCAGCTTGCCAGGCCCTGCGGGAAGAAGCAGTTAGAGCACACGAGGCGTCGCTGCGGCGGTGGACAAGGCCCAGAAGCGGTGCGTTCCCCCCTTCTCTGAGGCCAAAGGGGGAGAGAGGCTGGGTATGCAGCAAAGCCCAAGCTCCCCCCGAGAGACCTGGCCGTGGGAGCCTACCTTCACTCCTCTCAGATGAGCAGTCTCGCAATCGCTTTTTGTCATAGGCAGGAGGCTGGACAAGCGAGCGCTCTGGCGCTCTCTCGGCCTTGGACACGGCCGTAAAATCGTCTAAAGCCGGCCTGTGTGCCTTGTCTGGTTGGATTTTTTGATGTGAGCGCTCTGAGGAGGGGAACAGAGAAAGAGCTATGAAACGCCTGTTTTCACCTCTCTTTCTGTCGGCACAGGAGGCTCGGGCAGGACGTAGCAGCTCCGTGAATCCGGACGGGTCGGGCTCGACGCCGTCCCGGCCCCGGGCAGCCGCGCTGAGCTGAGCGGCGGCACTGCCCGCGCCGGGAGAGCTGCCTGAGCACAGCCTCGGGCCGGGCGAGGAGGGGTCCCTATGAAGCGGGACCACCTCACCATCCTGCACACCTTTCACCTTCGGCCCCGGCCTCAGCCCCGAGGGCTCAGTTTGAAGGGCATCCTCCTCTCTCCTCCCAGGCCGCACTGCTTTTGGGTCCGAGAGCGGGGGGCGATGTTTCCGCACGCGGTGGGGACGAGGGGGGGACACTTACTGGCTGCAGTGAAGAACGAGTTCACCAGCTTGTGGCGGTCCTTGCGAATCGGGTCGGACAGGCTGCCGGTAGGCATGGGGGCTCTGTGCTTGAGCGAGAGCTTTTTGGGAGCTTTGATTTTCTCGTAGGGTTTGTTCTGCCACTGAGATTTCAACATGCTCTGGAAGTGCAGGCTGGTCGGCACGTCTGCAGGAGGACACAAGACACAGGACGCAAGGTTCGCGTTAGCCGAAGGATGCCCCAGAAATACCACGATTGTCCCCCAGCCCCCCCAAAAAACACGGCAGGCTTTCGCCGCACAGCCCGGGTTTGCCTCCCTCGTGCTCACGGCGGACCTGCAACGTTAGGAGCCAGCTTTTCCAACCTGCAGCTCTTTGAGAGAAGCACGTTATTACGGACTTCACGGCCCAAGCACATCCTGGCAGGGCAACGAGAGCTTTGTCAGGAAGGCCACGTGTCTCTACCACCAGCAGGTATCTCGTGTGGCCCTGTTCTGTTCTGCTGTCTCAGCTCTGACTTCCAAGAAGCCCAGTTATCTCAGCACATCAAATCTAGAGAAGTACAGGCTGGAAGAGAGAAATTCAGCGGCAACCCCCCGTTTCAGGTCAGCCCAAAAGCCAACCGAGCGCTGCGCGAAGTCCATCCGCCTGACGGGGCATCTCAAGCACCTAACGAAGGCTGCGCTCAGCGAGCACACTGCAGAGGCTCCGGGTGAAGGCAGCCAAGTCGGGGCTCTCCCCGGGCAGGGGTTGGGTCCTTCGGCCACCCACGAGCACGGCAGGCTCCGCTCGTCCTCAGCACACCCCCACGGCCCCCTCTTTGCCCCTAACCCTCTCGGCCAGCCCCCCGAGTACCTGGCCCCGTGTCGTCCTGCCTTCTCACAGCCAGCACGCGCGTGCGGCCCGGCCGTGCAGCCGGCAGACGCTGCTTTTGCCCGCATTCCTCAAGCTTCGTTTCACCCCAACCCCACGCACACGTGCGCCGCTGACCTTAGCTGAAGGATGGAAGCTGATGAGATTGTTCAGTGCCTTGTTTGGGCGGAGAGCCTGGGCCATACGGTAGTCTGCAAACCCCACTAGCTGGACCAGGAGGCTCCCCCAGGCTCAGGAGTGCCACAAATAAACCTTCCCTTCACACCCAGAGCTTCAAACCTCCCATCTGGTCACCAAACGCTGTCGCGCGTCTCTCTGCCGAGCCCCAGCTCTCTTCTGTGCACCAAAATCCCAGCTTGGAAAAGCATTAAAACCTTGCAGGTTAACAAATTCACGTCTCGGTAGTTCTCTTATCTTCTCCAAGCACCCCTAAGATCGCCGTACACCAGCACGGGGTTTGGCATCCCACCCACCGCTCTCCTTCCGAGCTGTCCTGACAGCTCGCTGCTGGCTCACGCTGCTCAAACCAGGAGCGAGAAGCACGAAGGCGAGCACGAGCACTAAAACATCCCTCCCCCAGGTCTCCCGTGACGTTTTCACGGGGATTTTGAAGCAACCCTGCTCGGAGACCAACCTTCCAAGGCCCCAGAGCAGGAATAACGCTCCCTGCGAGGCCTGCAGGGGGGACACGGCAGCGATCGCGAGCCGCCCTGCGATTTGGGACCTCCATCTCCATAACCCCGCAGGACAACCTGAAGGATTGAAGCCCTGCCGACAGGCTCGATGGCTGATACTTGAACCCCTTCACAGTTTCCCAACAGTTCCAGGGACTGGAAAGCCCCAGCAGACGTGGGACAGGCGAACAGGACAGCGGGAGCTGGCAGAGCTCGGGCCGAGCCTGCTGTTATTAATAGGGGGAACCTGACTCTCAGGAAAAAGCCGGGACAGCTGCGTTTAGAAGGCTTTGACAGCTAAAGCTCTGGTTTGGCCCCATCTGTTAGGGAAGGAGAGGTGATCACGGTGCGATGGCAGCTCTTTGGCCGCCACCACTGTTTGCAGAGACACGTCCCGAAGAGAAGAGAGGCTTCGAAGCCTGTGATTAAGCAGCCAGCAAGGTTCAAGAGCGGGATGCTGCAGCCTCTGGGAAAACGGCCTCATTGCCAATCTTTTGCTTTCTTTCGGAAATTCATTCCCTCCACAGCAGCTCACTCGTCCGCGGAAGGACGGGACGGGTTGGGAAGGAGGGGAAGAAGGAAGAGAAATGGTGGTGAGCAGAAAAAGGAGTTAACTGCTGTGTTTTCTCTGCCGCCAGCGCTGGTTGCAGCGACGGCGCCGCTCCTGCAGCGCGCTGCAGGCTGCCCGGGGACCGGCAGATGGCAACCGCGCCGAGCCCGCGCGCCGCGGCTCCCATCCTTCCCACCAAGATTATTACATCATCTGAAAATTCCCAGCTAGGAAATCAGCCGAAGCAGAAAAAAAAAAAAAAAAAGCAAAGGGAAGGGGACAAAGAGCTCGCAAAGCGGGTTAAAAGGCACCGAGCCTCCCCGCCCGCCCGCCTGGAGAATTAAAGGAGCTTTTTCCTCCCGCAGTGCTCCCGGCGGTTTTGCCCTTGGCAAACTGCACCCGAGAGCCCCGGCTGCTGGAGGAGCCCCGGGGACACTCGAAGCGAACGGCAGCACACGGTCCCAGCTCTGAGGCCAGCCTCCGGCTCGCAGCCTCTGCCCTGGCGGAGTCGGACCCATCGCTCTCCGGGTGAGCCCCCCAAATCCGCCGGCAGCAATCGGCGCTGCCACTCGGCGGGGAGACACCGCGACAGCTTCCCCTGCCTCGCTGCGAAGGTACCCCCAGCCCCAAAAAGCAACCCCAGCAAAACTCCAGGAGGCATTCGGGAATAATCCAAGTTGCTCCGTCCCCGTCTCTGGGAGGGAGGCAGTGCAGACCCGTGAAGCTTTACACGCTCTAGTTCTAAACACAAAGTTGTTAATGTCGTGCAGCCAGAGGAGATCTTTCATCATGTGAGCTGGCTGCGGCTGACCCTAATAAAATGGATGAGGATCTCCTGGTGGCCGTGATGCAACGGTTTGTAACAGGGCTTCTCGCCGCCTCGCGGGGAGTCACATCCAGCTCTCCAGGCAGAGCATTACCGGTGCTGTGCCGCACGAGCTCAGGACATTCAATTCCTTTAGCGTTCCTTAACACATGGACGTTTCTTCGGGGTGGGTGGGGATTTAGTTTTTAAAAATAGCCCAAATTTATTTATTTTTCTTAAGTCTGCTTTAAACACAGGGCTCCTGCAAGATGCCAGATTAATTGTTCCCAGCCACGCCATGCATTTCCTACTGCTTGCACAAAACCTACAAAAACCTTCCTACAAAGTTTGCACAAAGCTGGAATTCAGCCCTACGCACACCAGCCCCGTGTCTTAACCCAGACCACGCGCTTCCCATCACCAGCAGCAGGTACCCGCGGTGTCTAACGCCCCGAGCAGCCAGCCTCTCCTAGCGAGCAAGGCGACTGCTGTGATGTGTTTAATTCCTGGCTCTCCTGGTAGAAGTGTCAGTTCGTGGCCCTGTGTTCTGGGATCAGAGGGAAAAGATGAGAGGAGGACACCAATTTCCTGCAGGGCAGTTGTTCTGGGTGAAAGCAGCAGCTTGTTTTTAAGTTGGCAGCTTAGGAAGCAGACGACTCTGGAAACTACAACTACCGCTGGGAGAAGTCCCTGCGCACCGTGTGAATGCCCCACAGCCGGGGTTGGTGAATTACTCCTCTTAACGATGACTAACCTTGAAACCATAACGCAGGGAAATGAGCATCCTAATGGGAACATCCCTTCTCGTACCCTCTGACCCATCTCGGCTCATTTACAATTCCATACAAGGTCAAAGAAGTTTTCTGTGACTTCAACCGATCCACAAGTAATGCTACACAGATGAACAAATTCTGCAGAAGCCATTATTTCTCAACTGGTTTGTAATGACACCAGCCCGAGGGCCAGGTCCCAGCGTGGGCTCGCAGGCTCCAGTAAGGGCTCTGCTCCTAAAACCACTTGCAGCTGAAGGAGCTCGGTCTGAACAACTGCGCCCAGCAGCTCTGCGATTGCTCTGGGTGAAGGGCGGCGGCGCAGGCTGGAGGAGCAGCCCCCAAAGCCCTGCACATCTCCCAGTTCAGGCCCCGGTTCTCCTGTGGGTGCTGTGCTTACCATCTGGGAATGATAGAACAGGATGGACGCAGGAGTCCAGCTGGGAGAGGCGCTCCAGCAGAGGGGCATCGTACTGGATTTCCAGAGTCGTCGAGCTTCGGGTGCCGCACAGAGCGCACGAGGGGTTCACGTCGCAGCTACACCGCACCAGGCTGTTACGGTGGACCTGGGAAGGGGACAGAGAATTCAGAGTATCAGAGGTCATGTTTCCAAGGGCTCTGTCCACACGCTCCCCTTTGACAGCTCATGACAGAAGTCCTCGAGGCTCAGTTTTTTGTAATGCCCTGCAGAGAACCCACTGGCCTAGCCCAGGCTCAAAGACGGACGCTTTTACCCCATGTAAACAAACCCAAGAACTACAACTTGCCTGCACAGCTGAACATCTACTAGGTTTGACTAAAAGAATTTATCTAGGTTGAAAAACCCATTTAGAAAACCATGAGGCAGCACAATTTCGTTGTCAGAGAGGAAAAACGCCTTTTTCTAGTTCAGACAAGTCAGAGAGCCATCGTTACACCAAGAGCTGGCACCTACGGGGATGTCTTTACAGAGTGAAGAGTGTTTTTCCTCGTTTTTCAACCAGGACAGGCTTTCAATTCAGATTTATAGACCTCACGCTTCCTTTACATGAAACCACCGTGGCACGGAGGCACAACTGGATGTAAAACCCATATGGAGACAGTAACCAACGAATCCCTGTCAGAATGTTAAGGATGCATCAAACTGGGTCCTGTAGAAGTCTGGTCTGAGTCTGGCATTACTCAAATAATTTCCACTAATGACTTGAGTGATGGAAGAGAGAATATCCTGAAGGCTCGGCAAACAACACCAGAACTGGGAAGGGCTGCGAGCACCTTGAAGGAAAGAGCTGCAATCCCAGGCACGGTTACGAATTAGAGAAGTGATCTCAAATAAATCAAACCCAGCTCACTACGGGCAAAAGCACCAGGCAGGCACCGCAGCGACCCGTGACGAGGAGGAAGAGCCAAGCGAGCAGCAGCTCTGCCCAGAGGAGCTTGTGGTGGTTATGGATCAGAAAACGAGCATGAATCAGCAGTGTCGTACCATTACTGAGAATTAACACCCCACGGGGTTTATAAACAGGACGGCTCCGCGAGTGAGGTAATCCTGCCTCTGCTCGGCGTTACTCATGTGCGAGCTGCGCCCAGTTCTGGGTGCACATTTCAAGAAACGCATGCACCAAATGGAGGGAAACCAGGAGAAAAGCGACAACAAGAAGACAAAAAGATCCAAGAACCACGTCCTGTGTGGAGGAACAGAGACCTGGGTTTGTGTAGTGCACAGATGACAACATTAAGCATTACCACAATAATTTGCAAACTGTGAGGAAAACTGCTGGGACGAGGCGTGGAGCTGACCAGTTTACTCCAGGATTTGGACTACTGGTAGTATCTTTATCCAGTCCTGTTCCACAAGAACGATCCCGTTCCCAATCCATGCAGAGCCTCTCCCCTTTAAGTCTCTCTTCTCCAAGCCATCTCCTAACTTAAAGAACATCTTCTCCTGACTATCTGGAAGAGCCCACACAAATCCTTTGCTATCTGGCACTTCTTCCACTCCTTGGAGCTGCTCTTCTGAACCAGCTCTGCTTATCAAATGTACTAGATGAATGCGATCAAGAACTAACTCAGGATTAACAGACCTTCCTCAAACAGCAAGCGCACAGTCAGCACCACCTACGGGATGGTAGATAGCTCGACAGCTTCACAACACCAAAAATCTCACAAGCAGTCAGTGCAGAGGTCCACCAGAACTACCCCAGGTTAACCGGTTACTCTTTCGCTGTTTTAAGCTAACTCAGCTGGCCAAGAATCTGTTTTGCTCAGCAGAAGGAAGCTTTTTGGGCTTGTCTTTTAAACTCTAGCTCCTGCAGAGTGAAACCCCCTGAAACTGAGTGGTAATGAAGTTTGACTTGAAACACTGACTCAAAGATAAGTGAATTTGAGCCATCTATGGTTCTGCAATCATAAGAGCACAAATGCACAAAAAAATGTCCTTATTCCCTCAATTTCTTGCCATCTATCCTCCAACTGACAGCTTATGGCATTCCTAAGGGAGGTCAAAAATGAATGAAGCGTGGCCTTTCCTCACACAGGGCGCTCAGGGAATAAACCGCATTTCCTCTGAACTGAATCCTGCGTATGGGCAAGGGAGGACCATGTGCAGAAGAGTACAAAATTAAAAAAATAATAATAAAGAAAACAGAACCAGGAAAGGAACAGTCACAGCATTCAGCGATTTCCAAACGTAAGAAGCAGAAGGGAGCAGGGGTCACTTGCTGCAGCAAGCAGCAGCAAGTTCTTGGTCTGTGTTAATTCCTGTGCTCAGGGTAAAGGTTTTCTGATACCTGACTTTCCAAAGGTTCACTTAACTGCTCAAGCTTTACCACGTTAAACTACCCAGCCTCAAGTTTACCTTTGGCTGGTTGGTTTTAGAAAAGAAAACCTCGTGTCAGAATTCAGCATCTCCCTTTCACAGTGACAGCTAACAGAAGTCTCCATCAATTAAGGGCTTTTCCTTCATTTCTCAGCCTTTGAAGCCTCATTGACCTGTTTTTCCTCTCCATTTTCCCCCTCTCCATAAACACAAACATTCCCAAAGCAGGGAGACCTCTGTGGAAACAGTAAAAGCAGTGGGCCGACACATCAGGAGCTCACCTTGTGTGTGGAGCTTGTGCTACATGCTGCAGCAAAGGAGGGAAAAAAAAGGACTACTAACCTTTTTGGAAAGGGGCATGATGCTGCTAGGTCGAACAAGCCGTCGCTTCTTACAGCTCAGTACTGGGCGAGTGCGAGCTGCTACACACGTTCCATCAGATGAAGAAACCATGTTCAGTCGTTGCTTTTTATGCAAGAGCTCCTCAGCTTCCTGGCCATCTCCCTGAGCGTGTTCTGCCAGGCCAGGCTGAAGACTGCCCAAGAAGAGAAGAGTAAGAAAGACGAGCGTTAGTCATTCAGCCATCCCCCATGACCCAGCAGTACCCGACAGGGTCGAGATTCAGACCACAGTAGGGTTAGAAGCACTGCAGTTTCCCAAGGCAGTAGTTTTATTAAGCCAGCTCACATTTTTGCTTTTGCTTCAGTCACTTCCCACATTCTCTCCCACCTCTCAACCTTTGACCAAAAAGCTTTGGAGGTTCGGAACAAAAAGCAGTTCGTAAAGCCAGGCACAGAGCAAGCCACTCTCGCCACGAACAGCTTTAATCCTGGAATTCATCTTTCCCCAGAATTACAGTTCAGGGTACCTTAACCTATAGGTCCTCGTGAGTTTAAGTGCTAGAGAGCGCAAGGCAGAGACCTTGCCAAAATAATAAGCCTAGATGTAAACTCGATTCTGATGCGTACTCAGGAACCGTACCTCTAACAGCTCTCTGCACCTTTTTGGTGTCACTGCTATGCTGCTCCTCACCTTTCTGTTCCACACACAAAGGAGTTTCCTGTCCGCATGCGGTAACCCTACCCTGCCGTGGCATCAATACACCACGCCACGCACGAAATACCGGTGCAGCTCCCCAGCTCCGGAGCCTTTTCATGTCTATTTCACAAGTGCTTCATTTCTAAAAATGCAAAACATGAAAGCCCTGCAGTCTAATGCTCTGTGGTTCAAAGGCTACAGGCATATAAAGGGCCCGTTCGTAGCCTGCGGCGTTTCAGCTGTAGCCATGAGTTGGTCAATCAGAATTGCTGCTCTGGCTCACGCTGCGGCATCCTGCCCAAGGTGCTAAGGCTAACGGTGCTGGCAGCGCTTCTCTAGCCACTACAGAACTTAGGGTTCAGCCCTGAAATCATCCCGTAGCACAGGAGAAGTTCTTTCGCTTGTTTGCATTTATGCGCTTATAAGATTCTCTTAGCAAAAACAACCTGGAGAAACAAAGGATTTAGAGGATCCCATTCCCAAGGAAATCAACGGGATTTGGGTTCCTCTGCATCTTCAGAAAAGCAGGCCAATGGTTTGCAGATTTCTGCAAGCTAATTGCAAGCAGGCCTCCAGTATCTTTGAATCACACAATTTGCAAGTGTATTAAAAATACCCATAAAGGAGCAGTTTTGAACATGCTCGCTGCACTGTTGCCTGCAGGGCTTGCTCATGTAAACACAGCTCAGTTCAATACCATTTTCAGAAAAACAATGCAGCATAAAACCTCAAGCAAGAGATCTCCTCCAACGCCGTTTCCGAGCACGACCTAGTACCAAACATCTTTTTTTTTCCCCAAAAAGAAACCATTTATACCACTACCCACCCAGTTACTACCAAGCAGCACGTTACAGGCTGCTTTGCGATCATAAAAATCAGCCTCTATCCGTAACACACGAGAAGCTTACGTGTTAATAACTCCATTGACGGGTCTTGGTGCTCCACAGGGCTTGGCGGGGTGGGATTCAGGAGTACTTGAAGCAGAAATCCCCAAGTTCTCTAGTGGCTGGGATCCAGAAACACTCTACGGAAGGATGAGAAAAATGATAAATTAATGTTCAGAGATGTTCTTAAACAGCTACACCTCGTGTTCCTAGTTTCTAGCTGAGGTTTCTGCACTGTAGCTATGGGTTTCCGAGCAGAACTTCAAACCAAGGATTTAGGAGTCAGTGTGAACAGACCGAGGGTGTAAGGACTTTGCGGGGAGCAGCTCTGGCAAGAGGATGGATACACGGCAGCGTTTTCCATGTGAGAAACAAAGGCTTTGATTCCCCTCGGGGAAGCATGAAAGACTTGGGCTGAGGTTTTTCAGATGTTAGGATTTTGTCTCGCAGTGCGGAGAAGTTCCTGACCACCTGCACAGCTCGCAGGCTGCTTCTCGCGTCGGACGGCGTGCTGCAAGCCACGGAGCTGCAGGCGCCTGCCTCAGCACTTTGGGGGAAAACGGGCGGCAAGGAGAGCGGATTTGCACAAACCCATTTGCATTTTTAACTAAATGCCTGTGCCAGCACGGCCCAAAGAGCACTTTGCAAGATCCTTTACGTTAAAATGCAGCCGGGCTGTGGTTTTGGGGTGTCAGCGGGCCAACTCGTTGAAAGTGCCGGATGCACACAATGCTGGAAACGCCTCTGTGAAGAGGAGAGCAAGTACAGACTAAGCTGAAGGCACAGCCCTCTCCCTCCTGCCCTGGGTGGGAAAAGCAGACAAACCCTCTCAAGCTACGATGAGAGGCAGCTACTGCACGGCTCCAGCACGGAAATATGAAATAAGGCAAAACCCATGCTGGCCTGCAAGTGGCAAAAGAGGGGGGCTGTCACTGTCACCTCCCTGCACACGCTGGCTTTGTGCCTCCTGCAGTAGCATCCCGGCACATCCTCGCCCTGCCACGAGGCTCCCCCAGACCCGTCCTTGCAGCCCCGTCTTAGTTTTCAGACAGGCTCCTCCTCTTCCCCGGGGTTAAACCTGCGTTTTTCCCTGGTGCAGCACTTCCTACGCTTGCTGCCGGTGTCTCTCTAGCTGGGCTTCCCCCTTTGTGCACCCAAGGGCGGTGGCGCATTTCGTGCACTAATAGAAAAAGACAAAAGGAAAAGGGCTGACATCTACCCAGGTGTCCGCGCAGCCACCCTGCCCGTCCCAGGCTCCTTCTCAGAAGCATTAGTGTGGGCCTCAATTAAATAAATCTTCCCTGCACTCACTCCTCAACCCCACGAACAGCCTACGTCGGGAAACAGCGGTGGTTCAGCCAGGGAAGAGCCATTTCTGACGAGGCAGAGAACTTCTGCCCGCTGCCTGTTTGAGGAACTTGGCTGGCTTTTCTACGTTTCTGCTAAAAAAAAACCACATTTCTCCTGTCCGGGCTGATGGGCTCGTCTGGTATTCGGTCGCCCCAGGCACGGGGCGGACGGGGCCGGGAGCCTTACGCAAGCTGAACGCTGCACCCCGAGGAGGTGAAGCGGGGCGAGAGCCGTGCCCCTCGGCAGAGCCTTGGCCAGCCCGTGCCATCACCCGACACCTCCGCTGGAGGCAGGGACGGCGCCGGAGGGCGGGTGCACATGACTCATGAGCTCTTTTGAAACAGGGCTATTTATTTTCTCCTCCAGGAAGGGCCTTAAAGGAGGAAGCTCTTCTCCAGAGCGGTCTCTGGCTTGGTTGCTCGAGATAGGAATATGGGGCGAGCCGCCTTCTGCAGAGGCGCTGCAAAGCGTCAGTCCAAAGTCCCTTTTATCAGTCACGCCGCAGGCTCTCCCTATCGCACTGGACACGGGCGTTCCCTAACCGGGCTCTTGCACGACCAGCTCCAAGCACGGAGATCTCCAGCCTTCAGACTCTGCCCCCAGCCGTCCCTGGCCGCACCTCCCCGCGCCACGCGATTCTCCGGGGCCGGCAGGGCAGCCAGGCTGGGATCTTCGCAGCAAGCCCACGGTGATGCTCCACGCTGAGCTCTTCTCCAGGTTCTGGGGCTGGAAGTCCAGGTCTTTGTGATGCCTGGAGATTTTAGGATGGTTGGATACAGCTTTACGCTCCTGGCGGCTGCATGTGACAGCAGGAGCCTGCGGAGCACCTCTCCCAGCAGCACAGGATCCACTCCGTGAGCGCGTGCTGGGAGGTGGGTAGTCATGACCCGGGACCAGAAATGTCCCTCGTGTTCCCAAAAACACAGGTTCAGACCCTCACCTATTACTAGACACAACTCCCCAGTGCAGGGCAAAGTCCTAACAAGACACCCATCATTATCTTCTCTCGTGTATTATTAAAATTTCCACTGCGTCCCCTCGCTAGGAAGTCCAGCAACGAACAGGTATCAACGCTGAGTTACTTCTTCAGGGCTTCTCGTTATTCCCATCTTCAGGCACAAACATTTAACGACCCTGGGCTTCCAGTCCCAAAGTGGAAGTTGACAACGGACCTTTCCAAGCCTGCTCTGTAAAAGCCTTTCCCTCCACTGCTGATACGATTAATTCCTCTAGGGATTATCAGCCACGTCCTACAGATGGAGCTGATGCCCGAGGACACACATCCTGGATTCACGTTGGCCAAAGGAGTCCCAGGGGTGGATAAGACACAAAGGTGAAGAGCTGGGCATGAGACGGGAGGTATTGCTTCCCTTTACCCTACACTGCAGCCCTCTTCCGCACTCCGAGCCCGAACAAAAGAAAGATCTAATTGCGAGCAGCTCGAGGAGTGCCAAAGCGATAAGCACCTCTGCACAGGCCTGGGCTCCCCTTCCAGTAAGTGTCCTAATGCACCAGGAATGGTCTCTGGGCTAATCGCTGGCTCGGAGCAGATCAAGGCTCTGACTCAACACCCCACCCTTATGAGCAAGTCTAATTAGGCACAAACCCTCCTGCAGGAGGGCGTAAAAGCTGGGTGCCCGCAGGCAGCCTTTCTGCTGCCTGCCGCCTCCAGCCCCAGAGAAGCGGGCAGCGCGGTGCCACGCGCTCCCACCAGCAGCCACGCGTGCAGGGGAAGAAGGAGTCCATTTCGGGAGGAGGCGTCCTCCAAGGAGCAAGGATGGCTGCAGAAGGAGCTGCGAGAAGGTGCCAAGTGTTAGCTACTACTGCTTTACTTCGTGGTAACTAAGGCTGCTTCGCGCAGATGTTCTTCGCTGCTCTTGGTACCTGTTACTTGTGTCATTGCTACCTCCAAGACCTGCAAGAGATCGGATCTCCGGAGTGCCAGTGCTCCAGCAACAAAAATCCCTGTCTGAAGAGCTTCTGTCCCAGGGAAAGGGACGAGAAAGGGGACAGAGCAGGAAATGAGTAACACAGCAACAGTGAGGTGGCTGTGAGCAGCGAAAACAGCGCTGCCCGAGCAAGCTTTTCCTTTCCTCTACACCAGATCTGTGGGCGTTTTCTGTTCCATACGCACAGAGGTGTGCAGCTCTGGGCATTTTCTGTTCTATACATATGGAGATGTCTAAGACAACCTGAAAAAGGACAGCGTGGTGATTTTAAGTGTAAGGAAAATGTCTTGAATCTGTAGGGACAAAGTCAGAAGGGACACGGTGCTTCCATCTACAGATTCCAGGTTGAAAATATACCCGTATCACTGGATAAACATCCTGATTGAGACAGATGAGGAAGAAAATCTTCTTCCTTATCATTGTTAAATTTGATTATTCGTCTCCGATATCAACCTATTTACAGGTCAGCTCCCAAACAGCAGCCAATTCACCAGCGCAGGAGCGTGCTATTTCCGAGGAGAACCGGAGCAAGCTGTCCCAGCCTTTGTTTATTATTCACCGAGCGCTTTTTGGGTTAAAGCATGGACGGGGGGGGAGGGATGACAGACGGACATCACTGTTCAAAACCAGACACTGCGTAATGCTTCTGTTTCAATCACGATCTGCGGCGGCCCTGCCATCGTCTCTCTGCAGCCTCCTGTTGCTCTCGCGGCGCGGCTCTGTTTGCATCTGAAGCAGCGTCAGTCCTGAGCGCAGCCTGCTCGCTGTGCCAATTACACAGTGGCGTTTTGGGGCTGAGCTAATCTGTTAATTAAAGACTTAAATTCCAAACACACATCTGAAAGGCAACGTTAAGCAAGGGGACGTTTCATTACAGTCACTTGCAGTGACCCCGCGCGGTGCGCTGCTCATCCAAAATGTCACAGCAATTCGTGTTATCGCTCAGGATCAGAAAAACCCCGACAAAGCCTCACCGGCGACAGGAGGAAATACTCCAAGTACAATTCTACAGTCGTCTTCAGTTCATTTTTTTCTCTGGATCGACTACATTCAGTATCGGGCTGTGAAACCCAAGCACTCCCATGGCAGTGAGGTGTCGCTTCCCCCCGCGGGGACAGGGAAGCAGGAGCTGGAGCCAGGCAGGGCCCACCCTTCTCCTCGTACTACACCGCAGCTTCAAAACCCTCCATTTTAATACGTCGATGCGTCCCGCAGGATCAAAAGTAATCACAGCCAGAGCGAACGGTACGATCAAGCCTTTACTCTGTGCCCTACATTTCTGCATTAAATAATAAATACCTGGCGCTCCGCATCGTTTCCAGTGCGTCTCCCTGAAATCATTAGTTCCCTTTCTGAGGGGTATCGCTCAGGCAGATTATTAATAGCCACATCTTCAGAAGCCTTTGCTAATTGTGCTGCTCTCACTTTGAGGTACTGTTGCTAGAGGGAAAGGATTAGTTAGGATTTTTAAGCTTCGCAAAATGCTGATGCATATTACAAAGGTACCCCAAGGAACTCTGGGCTAAGAGGTGTTTAAATCGTATCGTTCGTTAACCCCAAAATAACGCGGGAGGGGGCAGGACCAACAGAGGGGGCACGGCCACGTGAAGCTTAACTCCTGCAGGAGTCCTGCGGTTCGAGCATCCCTCCTGGATCCGGGAAGCACCAGGCCCCCAGCACCATCCTGCTGCTGGCACTTACCAGCCGGTCAGCCCCGGGCTCCAGCTTCACTTCAGCACTAACGGGCCGGGACGCATCGTCTACCGCAGGGTCGGGGGGTGATGCTTCACCGAGGACTATCAGCCCCTGAAAGAGAGGGAACGGAGCAGGAATTAACCGCGGATCCTTTGGGTTCAGCAGGGAAACTGCACTTCCTTCATCCTCCAAAAGAACACCAACCTAAAAGACGTGATGCCAAACCGAGTCCCCTGCTGCCTGGATTTTCCTGACATCGGAGCTGGACTCGGATGGGGAAGGAAACGGCTGCTCTCACAGCACCGAGTGGAAGTCGCCGCCGCAGCCGAGCAAACCCTTTTGAGCGGGTGCCAGAAATCTACAGTCAGGCTCGTAACTCCGAGCAGATTTTTTCAAAGAAGCGATATTCACAAAATTCGATACGGGAAGAACACCACTGACAAACAAGCCCCTGCCATAAAGCCAGCGGGACAAAGCGGTGGCACAGCACTGGTTTATCAGCCTTCGCACACGCTGTGCTGCTGGTGTTTCACTCCAAGCGAAGCTCACTCCTGCTTTCTCACCCAGCCACACAAAGTAAAGTAAAATCACTCCGGTTATGCCTATTCCCAGCTATACCAGACCAGAGAAGGCTAAAATGTGCGAGGGATGGCAGCCGGGAGAACTGAAAGGTCACGAATATGACCAGGGACAAGCCACGCCGCAGTCGGACGGAGCGGTCATCTGGGAACAACCTCAGAGGTTGCCCCGTGTGTCCCAGGACAGTCAGCCTGAAAGCGGACCCGGACACATCATCTGGAGAGGAAAGAGCCGCAAGGCATCCCTCAAAGTCCTCAGAACCAAATTTCGCACGTCAATGACCGAAGCCACGGCACGTGGCCACTCAAATCTCTCCTAAGGTTGATCCTACGCCTTGACACCAGCTCCTGTACAACACGGCCGTGGCTTTCCAGAGAAACAGCGGTGGCTCGTCGTTCAGGGATCATTTATTTAAAAATAAATCATCCGTAAATTAAATACAACTCTACATGGCCTCAGCAATCAGGAAGCAGCCAGTTTCTAGATAAACACGAGGACAATTTTCTATAGTTTTCTGAGATCCCAGAAGGCTGTTTAGTAGATGAGAGAGGCTGGAAGCCTCAAATCAATTAAATGCTGCTGTGCTGTTCTTGTATTCCTGGAAAAATCCCTCTCGGAAGCACCCATCACATTCTGCCGCCGCTTCTCGAACCATCCCCGGGCGTGCTGCAGCAGAGGTCGGCCGTCCCCGCGTAGGGGACAAATGTAGGAGACAAGGGACACAAAAAGGGGAGGAACCGGGACTAAATGCAAAATTGGCAGCGAGGGAACCGCTTCCCTTTGACGCTCCGGAAAGCGCTCGGGCTGCGTGTTTGCTCAGAGAGAGAGTGAGATGGGGAAGCGAGCGCATCGGGAACAGGAACAGCCACCAGGGACTTCTGCCTTCAGCTGAAAGGCAAGAGGACGAGGCGAGGCGCCTGGTGGCTCAGGACAGTACAGGTGGATGTTGAGAGGCACGTCCCTGTGCTGGGGATTTGGTCCTAAGAGCTGCATTCTCCTGCGCGATGCCCGCGGTGCGCACAGCTCTGGTCCCCGTCCTGCCTTGCGCGAGCCCTCCGCCCTGCAGCTGGACGGGCTCTCTGAAGATATTTAAATCTCCGTTATTGGCACCCGTCTGAACAACAGACAGGAGTCAGAAGGGCAACATCAAACCCTCAGCTCCGTTTCAGGCCAGGGAAAGCCACGGTGCTTGGCGAGTTAATCCGAGCTCACGCAACGCTTGCTTTTTACCAGCATCTTCCAAAATAAACAGGGATAATGAAGAATTCATTCGTGTAGCTCTTGGATGCCGTTTCGGCTGAGGCTGGCAGCTTCTGCCAAGGGACACGGGGGAAGGAAGGGGGCTGACCCGCAGCAGGAGCCTTCAGAAGAGATGGGGAGTCCCCAGCGGTGTTGCTCATCGTGCTCTGAGCCCGACACCACCGCACCGACGTGGCGAGCTCGTGTGAACACCGCCGGCTGCTGCTCCTGCTCGTGCCCCCCTTCCCGGCACTCGTTCCGCTGCTATCAGCGGCTCCAGCCCCAGCCCTACGGGGCCGAAGGCTTGGAGGGAGCAGAGCAGAACCTTCCCGGCTGGGCTGGGAGCAAGTCAAAGCAAGGTCTGCAGGGGCGACGAGCAAAACAAATCGTTGAAGGTCTTTAGGGAGTTCTGCTCATCGTATTCCAGCCAAGTCGCTGCTACACAAAACTCCTGCACGAGCCCTTCGTCTTCATTTGCCTCGGATTCCATCCACGAGGGAAACTCATGAGAAAAGAGACACGCGAGAGGGAAATTGCTCTCCGTTCCTTCTCCAACAGCAAGCACTTGCCACCCGCCTGCGGGGAGGTGCGCAGGCTCGAGGCTCGATGGGGGAACTGGCATCATCCCGCACCCCTCTACGAACAGCCCGAGGAAGCCCAGCAGGGAAAGGAGACAAAAACACCCCGTTACCTTCGTGGACATCCAGTCCCTTCAATTAACCGCACGCACGCTTCAAAACCAACACAAAATCGAAGGCCAACAGCCAGAAACAGCCCCGAGGCCGAACGGTGCCCACACGCCCCCGATTTCTTCTTTTCCTCCGCATCTCGCCAGGCTCCGACCAGAGCGCTCCCGATGTGCTGCAAACACAATTAGTGCCGAGACGCCGGGCAGCGGCGTACCCTCAAACAGGAGGTTGTTTTCCACTGCCGCGTCCCTTCCCTTGGGTTGCTTTGACAAAGCAACACGCCCTGCTTGCAAGGGCATGCCAGGATGGAAATTTTAACACACAGATGCAATAAAACCAGAACAAGGATAAAAAGGAGTAACGACTCGAGTGCCTCCATAGGCTACATCGTAGCATCTTTATGCTTTAGGGCACAACGGCCAGAGTTAAGTTATGCTGCCCAAAAACCACGGTGTCTCCAAATTCTTTAACTCCTGCGTTACTGAAGTGTGAGCTTACTTCCTTGTCTTCTCTGCTTGCTGCGAGTTGGTTTAGAAGTCTTGCTCCGAGCTCCTCGTTGACAAAACCCGAACACATTTGCCGAGGCGTCCTTGAGCTCCCTGACACCGCCACAACGCCGGCTGCGTGCCAGCGGTGATCTCCGCGAATCCGTCAGAAAGACGGCGTGTGTGATTTCTGCCTTCCTGTGCAGGCAGATCCCGTCAGATCCCGAATAGCGGGATGTTTTGCCACGGTAACTGGCGGGTTTCATCTCGAATTCACCCATCAGGTTATCGCAGTTGAGGAGTTTTTGTTTGAGCCAACGAAAAAAAGACGACGAGCTGTTTTCCGAACGCTCAGGTGTCCTCAGCTCTGACACCAGACTGTGATGTTCTCCTTTGAGACCCAGAGACAGCAACCTTAGATAAGAACTCACGGGACGCTGGTAGCCATTATCAGGCCGCTTCACGGCTCTGTCAAGCTGTCAGAACCCGGGGAAAGCACCCAATCTTCTACTCGATTAGACGAGCTTCCCCATTTCCTTCCTTTATTAGCTCATACGTGTTTAGTCATTTTGTATCTGATACTTCAAAAGCGCCTTGCAAGATCTGCTGTCTTCAGACAGGAGGGATAAAGATTCGTTCTGATGCTGCTCTGTTGGATTCACGTCCCAGAAGCCTTCTCCTCTCGTCTCCTCTCCCTGCTGTATTCCTTCAGCCGGCCGGGCTCCTCCACCCGGTCATTTCCAGCCCTCCCTCACCCCAGCAGCCTGTTCTTCTGCATAGCTGCATAAAACACCACAGCCTTCCTCTCCTGCCCGTGCCTCTCTACCCCTCTGGAATTCTCCCTCCCGGCCATCCCCAGACCACCGTAAATCTCAGGAAAAGAGTTCACCGGACTCTGAATTCCTGAGGATCTCTAAGTTGACGCAATACCCAGATCCTTCTTGCCACAAACTGCAGACATTCCTCCCTGCAAGGCCTGACATTTAGACGTGCACGCCTGGACGAGTCTCGTAACGATTCCTTCCTCGTCCCTTCTCCGCTCTCCCCCGTCCTCCTGCCATCTGAGAGCAAGCCTGAAAAAAAATTCCTTCCGCAGAGAAAGGTCAGCACCTACGGTCTCTTTTTTTCTGACTCAATTTTAAGCCTGTGCTCTGTGATAGCATCTGAAGCTGACTTCCTCCAGAGTCCCCTCCCTTCCCCAGCAAGCCTCTGGTCGAGCTGTTCCTTATCCCCGACTTCAGATACTCCCCGAGAGAAAGAAAGGTGAAAGGAATCAAATAAAAAACGAAGACTGGAGTGGTGGGCGAGTGCGACACGTGCGAAAGCCGTGGTTTTGTTCGGCACCCAAAGCCTTTGAGGTGAGGGATTGCTCTCTTTACGTTACCGTATTGGACCGGGGAAAATAACTGCACTCAGCCCATGCCAAATCGCATCACCGTTAGTCACGGCCGTGCTTTTTGAGAGGCAGGGGGGGAAAACTGCATCACGCTCTGCGCACGCGCTCCCCGCTGCAGCGGAAGGGAGAGCCCGTTAGGAGACGGGGCACAAATCCAAACGGTCCTCACCTTGTTGGCTCTAATCTGCTTGTAAATATCCGTCTGCTGCCGGATTCGGTATTCCAGGTCCGAGACGTGGGCTTGGAGCCAATTCCAGCGACTGACGATGGCTGCACGGTCTGCTGCCCATCTCCACTCTGCCCTTCGTCTCCTGGAACAAACAGACAGGGGAAGGGGGGATTATTTGGAGTGAGA
This sequence comes from Nettapus auritus, assembly GCA_011076525.1. NCBI lineage: Eukaryota > Metazoa > Chordata > Aves > Anseriformes > Anatidae > Nettapus > Nettapus auritus. Next base: position 2,864,209 of record CM021791.1, on the reverse strand, counting down.
TTTTAATGACGCAGCCCACGGAAAACCCAGCAGAGCCGACAGCCGGATCAAAAGCTCCGTGCTGAATGGCACGACCGATAGCATCTAGCCACCGCTAATAATTATCAGCCCCACGACAGACGTGCTGGAAAAGCCGTGCCTCCGCAGAGCGCTATGAAAACAACTTTTGGTACCCGGCGACTGAAGCTCTGCCCGTGCAAGCGTTAAGGTTTTATTCCACGCTGAGCTGAACCAGCAGCTCCAGTCCTACCTGGCCGCGTCCGCCAGACGCGCTTCGCCGAGTCTCGCAGAAACGACACCCAGCTGCCCTCCCTCCCCCGGCGTAGCCCCTTCCAAAGCTCCTCTGGCGGCAGTCACAGCACGGCTCGAACGCCAGCACAAACCGCACGCCCACAATTAAAGCACCGCGGCCGCTCTCGCGACGCATCGTTGTTGTGGTTGAAGACACTATCGACTATTCGGGGGCGAGCAGCAGAGCGCGCGGCGCCTCGCACAAGCTGCTCCCTTGCAAGGTGTTGCAAGGGTAAAGGGGGCGACGGCAAACTCGATTCCTGCCTCTGCTGGCTCGACCGAGCAAACGAAGCCGGGAAAAAAGGCAGAAATGACCAAGCACCTCCCGATCTCACGGCTGCACGGGGGAACCCACACGCTTTGCAAGCCTCGGCTGATTTCTTTCTCTCTGCTGCGACCACAGAACGCGGTGCAGCAGGAGCATGAATACGCTAGCGTGCGGACTAACTACGGCGTCGCGTTGTGGAGTCAACCGCTACAAAAACGCCCTCGGTCCCTGCTGCATAGCCCCAGGCAGAAATAAACACCGAGAGGTAAGGGACACACAAATCCACGGCCCTGCTCTCCTACGTTAAAAGTTGTAATATCGTGGAAATGGATCACAGGCATCCCGATTCTGGGGGGTAATCGCTAAAACTACCCAGAAAGGAAGCAAAGCGCACTGCGATGCAGAAACAAGGCAACGGCAGAAGCGCGTGCACGAATCCAGCGTCGCCGCACAAAGCCTCTGCCACATCTGGATGTCTCAGGACGAGGAATTAGCGACAAAATGATTCCCTTTTCCCCCCATCCCTTCCTCCTACAGCATTTTTGGCACGGAGCATCTCCTCTAGGCTGGAGCACAGCCACACGGCCACCCTCCCACCAGGCAGAGGAGCCCCAGCGAGGTCCAGGTTTTTTTTTTCCCCAACTTCCCCAAGTCACCTGCTGCTGAGATCGAGCTGTTGGGAAGCTGAAAGCAGCCACGAGAGTGAAAGCGACATGTGGTACATGAGATTTATCACCGAAGCACTGCAGAGACCGTACGCGACGGCAATAAGCACGCTCTTGGAAAAACCGGCACCTTTGCCGCGTCGGCCCTTGCTCAGCCGTGCTGCTGCCAAACGTCCCTAGGAAAAGCACCGGGGTGAGACGGGTTTCACACCGGCTAAGCAAAATACCCCGAAGTCAAGGAGTTGGCTCTTCCGACCTGCAGGCGAAACCCACAAAGTCTCCGCCAGCGACGTTCCGGTGAAGTTCCGCCGTACTCTCATTTCAGAAGCAGAGCACAGTTTTACTGGAGATTTTTACTGTGCTTGCTCGCTGGGGATCCACCTTGGGGATATTTTTTAAAAAAACTCAGGTAGAAGAAAGGTCGAAAGCTGCCGAGAGCACCTCCAAAGTGCTTCCTCCCGGCTTTTCTCTGCAAGGCTACGAAGCACCCGTACGGTGCTACAAAGCCTCCCGGAACAACATTGTCCTGCTCCGTGAGGCCTCGCTCTCATTTCCATTACGCAGAAATCAAGATTAAGGGTAAAGAACCGGAAAAACCCGCTGGATTTAAACCAAAAATAAAGCCAGAAAGCGAAACGTGGGAATGTTTCAGGAGGGGAGGACGCTTCCCTAACAGCGCCGTGCGCAGCGCGGTCGCTCTGTGTTCGGAGCCGAGCCTTCCCAGAGCCCGCTCCGTTACCCCCTGCTGCGGCGCAGATCTTCTGGAGATCAGCTTTTGGACACAAGGTGTGTCGTTTCTTTGGTTCTCATCTCCCTAGGGATGCTTTGCAGAGCAGGATTTTCTCGGCTAGCACTAGGAAGGAGCAACCGAGCACAGAAGTCGCAGGCGGTCACCCCAAACCTCACCGGACAGCCAGCTGCGGGGGCAGGGAAAGCCGCTTCCTTTCTTTCTAAGCTTTGAAACGACGATCAGCAGAAGGGTTCGCTCCACCTGCCCCAAAAGGGGGTTGAGTGAAGCTGGAAATGAAGGGAGAGGAGAGGCAGATGGCCGTGAGCGCTGCGTGGCTCGTCCCGGGGGCGGACGGTGCCGGGGAAGGTGGTGCGGGCAGCGCCGCGAGCAGCTCCTGCATCCTCCGGGACCAACTCCTCCTCGTGCTGCTGCGTGGGCACGGGCAAAGCCGGTTACAGAGGATGACACAGGACAGCCACGCAGCCTCACCAGCTCAGGACGCAGCCACGGGACAGGAAGCTGATTCAGGGGCTCGATTCTTTAAAAATGAATCCATTCCCAGGTAGAGTTCCCCTGGTGGAGGCTGTGACGCGCGTGGGACCGCAGCCGTCCGACAGCGCGCGTGCAGCTGGCGCCGCCGGGAAATCGCCGGGCTGGCAGCCGGGAGCCGACACGTGCCCGGGTGGCTCGGGAAGAGGTGGAGGAAGAGCGGCAGAGTCGAGCTAGAGAAATGCTACGCCGTGTCTGTGGGAGGCTGGGGGCCTTCGCTGGTGGAAAAAGGCCTCCGATCCTGCCCACCTGGGGTAATATCGAGTCGAAGCCTCGACGCGGTGGCAGCCCCGTCCTGGGTGGCACCGTGCTGGCGGAGGTGCGGGGACGGGCACGGCCTCTGGCTTCCTGCGGAAAGGCTTTGGAGAGCTGCTGTTTTCTGTCGCGAGCTGCAGTTGTTCCCAAAGCAGAGGCCGCGCTGTATTTGCTCTCCCCCTTCCCAAGCAGCTTTGGGTGGAAAACGATTGCCGAAGACGAGGCCGGGGTCAGAGCCCCGGAGTTCGAGGCCTTCTCCCAACGCCGGCGCAGCCTCCTCCTCCTCCTCCTCCTCCGAGGTGTGAGCTGCCTTCACGTAGGACGAGCATTTCCTGAGTAAAACAGCGCAATATCTACCCACCGAATGAGGCATCGGCGCTGGGAATCGAGACATCTGTGAGGCATTTCCCAGACCCACGCTGGGGGCCCCGCTCTCAGCCCTGAAGGTGCTCCCAAGCCCCGCACACCCGGCCTGCCTCCAGCTCCGCATCCCGCTGCCAAAACGCCCCAAGGAGCCCTCGCTGCGTCCCCGAGCAGCAGCAGGCGATGCAATTCCCTGCTCCTAACAGGGCCCAGGTCCTGCCGCCAGCCACGACGACGGCGACCAAACGGGGCACGCGCCATGACCACGCTCCTATTCCCACCTGGGCTCATCGACGAGGACCAACCCTGCCGGCAGACCACAAAAAACACCTTCACATACGACAGTGGAAGACGTTCAGCTGTCAGCTCCGTGAAAGGGCACGGCCATATTAATTCCTGCCTTCCTTCCCACGAGGCAGCAGCCCCGGGGCAGAACTCGGCAGCGCGGCGCTTCGTGTCCAGACACCTGGTGGTTAGATCAACTTCGCAGCGTTAACATCTGCTGAAGGACAATGTTTTACCATCGCTTTTTTGCTTTCCGAGAGGCTCAGCCGCCGGCACTGACAGTGCAGTAAACACGGGGACGTTTGTTGTCGGGCTCCGCGCTGCGGACACCACTACCGACACGCGTACGGGACGAGGCCAGGCTGTGCTCACGGACGTTTCCGACAGCAGCCACCCTCCAAGCACTACAAACAGCTTTTTCACGTGCTCTCCTGATCTTTATTCTTGCCTCACTGCAGAAGGAGATCCGCACCCAGCTCGGGAGCCGTTTTCCAGCTTGCTCCGTCCCCTCTATCCCCCCGTAACCGACCACCGGGCCTTTATTCCCTCCTAGATGACCCGAAACAAGATCTGTGGGTGGAGCAGGAGTTAACCCTGCCAAAAGCAGCAGGGGAGGAAGAGAAAACCCCACCAGCGCCCCAGAACCATCTCGTGAGCCCACCCCCAAGGTCTCTGCCCGCGATGGAGCCGAAGCGAACAATTTGCTCAGCTCAGCGCCCGCCCCAAACCCGGGGACAGAACCGCCGGCTTCTGAAGGGTTCTTCTGTTCACCGCATGCACTCGGTGCTCAGCTAAACCCAGCTCCACCCTCAGCCAGCCCCATTCATTCCTGGACTGTGAAAAATCCAAGAGGCTGGGAGCAAAGAGTTATTTCCGCCTGTTCTCACCAAAAAAAAAAAAAACCCTGCCGCTCGGAGGACGTTCGTGAGCACAAATCCTATGGGATTTTGTGCAGGGATGCCAGGCTGCTGCCCCAGGGAGAGGGCAGCCCTGGGTGGGTGCCAGCAGCCCGGGGCCGTGCGTTATTTGCATTTGGGCCCAGCCGATCCCGATGCCAGCTTATCTGGTGCCGAGGAACCATCCGAAGCGCTCCAGCGGCCGCCTTGCGATGCTTTCCCTGCAGGGCAGCTCCGATCAGGATATGAAAGGTTTGTTTTGGCATCTCCGCTCCGCTTCTATTAAAAAGAGGAGGGGAAAAAAACAAACCCTGGCCCAGGCCAGCCATTAAAAGATGCTTCGAGTCCTGCATAGGAATTACGGCGGGACGAACCCGGCGTGGCAACGAGGCGCAGCAGGATCCAGATTTCTAACGCCCCACTCGAGGTCTCCGGTTCGGAGCCGCGGGGCTCAGCGGCACCGTGCTGGAGCTGGTGCCTCGTGCTGGAGCTCCAAGCACAAGCTTTTGCCCCGGGCTGCTCTCTCCTGGCACTTTCTCTCCCTCCGAATCCCTTCGGAGCGGAAGGCCAGAGCTCAGCAAACCCTCTGACGGGACAGAACTCAATCCACAAATAGCTCCGCAGAGGGGAGAACAAAGGGGGGAAATTAAAAATACCAGAGCGAAGCAGCTGCCGGGGGGGGGGGAGGACAACCCTCCCAGCCCGTCCTGCTGCCCACTGCCAGGTTTTACAGAGATTCAGGACAATTTAACTGCTTGAGAAGCTGTGGAATAAAAATACGCTCGAATCCACGCTTCAGGATTTAAGTTTTCCCTAATATAAAAAGTCGCAGGATTATTTATCTTGCCAAACATCGTAACCGTCCGCATTCCTCAGTATCACGCTTACCTTAACGAGTTTTACACCTCTGAAGTCCAAACGGCTTCAAAAAAAAGAAGCAAAACGGCACCCACTGAACTGTCCTTCCCTTAAAAGTAGTGCTTTGAGAAAAGAACACGCCACGGAGGAGACGTCCCAGCGAGCGGGCAGGGAACGAGCCAGCAAATTCGATGGAGATGCAGGCACACGGAACCTGCACCGCGCTCATTTCTCTCCAAGCACCTGAAAACCATCGCCTTCTTTACCTCCTGGTTCAGAGCAACGCTGCTGCCTGGTGAAACGCCGCTTTTAATTTCAGCCTGTGCCACGAACACCTCCCGGGTCCGAGGCCAGCAGGGTGACAGGCGCAGGGTCGGTGGTGCCAAGTCGCCGCCAGGTCTGCGTGAGCCCCTCCTGGCCCCCTGAGGGATCCCGACGGGAAGCACGAACCCAGCGGGGAGCTGGCGGAGGCTTTTGCCCAAGTCTGGGCACGGGAGGCTGGGTGCCTCCAAAGGGCAGAGCGCATCCCTTAGCAGGGCTTGGTTTTAAGAGCTGGAAGGATGCACTAATCCCCTGCTGTTTGGGTGGTGGCCCTCATTTTAGGGTCACGCTGGCAGAAGGTCTGTGGGATTTCAGACGCCAGCTCTTCAGAGCCAACAGGAACCAAACCACGGCCGGGTGCCGGTGGGTAAGAGAACGGAGCAGGTCCCAGTCCAATATTGTCCCCCGTGGCATCCCAGCAGCGTGACCAGCACGCAATGGGGTGCCCCAAGGAGGGGTGCTCCTCTCAGCACCCCTCACCCTTCCCAACCATCACCACAGAGAGGATCTGCCCAAAGCCCTCGCCCCCCCCCAAACCATCTCACATGCTCAGGTGTGACCCCAACAGGCTCATTCTGGTTCCTCTGAAGCTCCTGCTGCTCCATCACCCCCCAGCTTGCTCAACTTCTTCAGCTGTCTCAAGGTCTCACCTGCTTAAAATTAAAAATAACGCCCTAATTCTCAATTAAGAAACCCCCGGAAGACCCCTAAATCGTAAAGGGCTCTGATGTAGCATATCGGGTAAACTATAAAAAGACTTCAACAAAACGCTGGTCGCAGCCTCACGGTTTTATTTTCCGTCGGGTTCACCCCCGAGGCATCGGTTTGGCAGCGCCGATCAGAAGCGAAGCAGCACGGCCCGGCACAAGGCTCTGCTTAGACTCAGAACCGCAGTTCACGTCTTTTTTTGTCCGTCTCAGCCTCCTGAATGCTTTAAGATCTTTGCAGAAATTCCTCACGCCGGTTGCCAGGGCTAGGTTTGAACTCGGGCGGTATTTCCAATCCAAGCGCCCCAGATCTTTACGCTGTGACATTTATGTAATGCCCCAAGCATTTATTCGGCTGACTGGCTGAAAAACATCCATGGCGAGCTTTAGCTGCTCTTCGGCCCTTAGCAGCAACAATTGTTCTGTGACAATGGCCTCAAATTCCCAGTTTATTCATCCAGACCAGCGCAAGGACTCGGGCTCCTGGCTCAAAGCTGCTTCGGCTCCTGCTCGCTACGGGGGGAGAAGGGGAAGGTGGTAGGGGAGCAGCCCGGGGACGTGAAGAGCTGGCTGGGCTCACCGGCAAAATCCGACTCTCCAGCCGCACGGCAGAGCAGCCAGCAGGAAAATACCACGTTTGTAAGAGAATTTATTGGAGCTCTTTTCCAATATAGCTCTCCCCGTGCTCCCGGGGCAGCTACGCAGGCACGGCGGCCAGCAGCACAGCCAGCTCAGAACGCGCCCCATCAGCACCGCAGCGCCAAGCGCCAGGCACTTCGTCACTCCCGGCGGCTAAAGGGGGTAAGAACGCACCGCGTGCCAAAGTTTGGGTTGGTTTCTTCTTTCAATAACTGGAAAAGTTTTCTCTGAAAAGTTTTCTGCTATGTTCGTCGGTAATCTTTCCCCTTCAGCTCTAATTAATACACCGTTCCCAGCCGCACCGACTAAGCACCACGATGCCTTAATGCCTAACAAACAGGAACACGCTTCTTCCAGGAACGTATGCTCCTTTCTGTAAGCGTGGCTCTTCATCAGCGCTGTAATTTTGCTTACGACAGATCCCAGCAGGTCTGGGTCGCACAGGAAAGCACAACCGTTACCTTTTTACACCCGTATTTTTTAATCGGAAGTTATATTTCTTCCATTGCAAAGCAGAGAGTGACAGAAGCTCTGTCCCCACGCAAACCTGGCCCTCGTTTTTCCTCCTTCGGGGGTTTCACTACGAGGTTCACAACCTGCCTTCTGGGAGGCACCGGCGCCTCCCGCTCCTGCAGCAGAGGATGCCGTAAGGGATAACGGAGGCGCTTTCACCGTCCTCGCTGATGCATCACGAGCACAACCAGCAACAACTGCAAAAATTGAAGAGAACGGTTAGGTTGCTTTCAAGTAAGACGTCCTGAACCGCTCGGCCAATTGCAAAGATTGCAGCTCCATCCGAAAACTGCTCGCTGCCGAGCGCCAGCGCAGCACGCGCGGGCAGATGTACTGGGGAGGAACACGCCGAGCATCCCCAACACATCCCCGGAAAAACCGACGTCTTCTCCAGGGAACACGAAGAGACGAAAGCTGCGCAGGATGGATCCGGCTTTTCGCACGGCTTCCCCGACATGAATGCAGGTACAGCTCCGAAGAGAAGGAAGGGGGTGCTCAGAGCCTGAAATTCTCCGAATGGGAGTAAGCGCACGACGGAGAGGAGCCAATTACAGCCCGGAGTAAACCGTTGGAGAAGTTATTACGCCTGTTCAGCAGCACAGCCCTTTGTGTGCGTGCAAATAGAGCGGTTTGGTGTCAGAGTGGGGGAGCGCTGCCGATAGCCCGTGAGTGGCACAACCCCCGGGGAACGGAGAACAGAGGCTATGCAAATCAGGAGCTATTGTTAAAAGGGAAAATTGATTTCACATTCCTGAGCAGCAGTGTTCCTGCAGCATAACAATTGGTGAGGCCCTTCTGCTGAGCACGGCACATTTTTACGCTCCGCAGTAAATCAATATTCCCTAATACAGAAACGATGTTAAATTATTGCCAGCGCGAGGCCGGCAGCTCCGAGCTCCAGTGGGTGAACGGCCTTAATACAACGCTCCGTCAAACCAGGACTTCTCTGGGACGTGCTCTTCACTGACGACAAGAGTTTGCTCGAGGCAGAAGCGATGGAATCGATCTCCAGGACGCTCAAAGCTTCCAGCACGGGCAGAGACAACTCAATCCGAGCGCGTGGGGCTGCCTGCAGTCACCTCGGGGTTGCAAAGCCTCCGAAGAACTCTCATCTGGATGCGGGAGCTCCCTGGACGCCCACAGCCCAGCTCTCCTTGCAAGACGAGGCGGCCGCGGGGACCACGAAGGATGCCCCAGCACGGGCCGCAGCCACCTGCCCGAACCGCTTCCGAGGAAGCAACTCCTGATCCTGATCTTTCCAAGGAAGCGATTTCTGATCCCTGCCCTTCCAAAAAGGACCGCTGGGAGCAGCCCAACCGAAACGCGTTTGAGTTTTCCTCTTGGCACAGGCAGCGGACGGCACGGAGTCTTCCTCTTCACCTCCTCTCCCTCATCCACAGCGCTTTGCCAGAACCAGAGAGCGATGGAGGGAAGGGAACGCATGCCGGAGTGCACACCGCTTCCAGCTCTTCCCTTTTTATTACGTAGGACCAAAGGTCAACGGGTGTTTTGTCACGGATTGAGGGGTGGGGGTGTCTTTGTTCAGCTCCGCAGGTTGTGGCCCAAGATCAAAACGGGACTGAGAAATAAGCACCCGCGCTGAATCCGGCCTCTGCTGCAGGCCTGGGAAAGTCCTGCACTCCCGGGATGAGCTCCCCGTCCTGAGCAGGAGGAAAAGGAGACGGCTTGGCAAGTAAATCTCGGAATGCAGAAGCCTAACGCGAAGGCTGAGTTCACAAACCCGGCTCTGAGCATCACGGAAGTGAGATCTGCTCTGGACCTGAAGCACGAAAGCCCTGAACCCTTTTCACAAAAGCCTGCTGTTAAGAAGCTTTCCCAGTCCTTCCCTGTTGCCCGTTAAAGCAAGCCGGCTTTGAAATTCAGCAGCAGAAATCCAGAAAAGATTAGTTTGGACCACGCCGTGACGTTACAACAACACAGGTAGAAGCCAAGGAGGATTTCCAGCCAAAGCAAGAAGCAACGAGAAACGGGGCGGCTGGGCAGGGACTACAGCGAACCAGGAGGTTTGGGGGCACGTGGGAGCAGCCAACGGAGGCAGCACGGCTGTGGAGCAGCCTCGGGGGTGAATTCACACGTGGGGTGCAGCCCCCGGGCCCCCAGCTTGCAGGGGCGATGCACGAGGCCGAGTCTGCCCAGCACCCACGGAGGGCGAGCGCTGCCCCAGGCGTGCGGCCGCAGCTCGTGCCCGCTCACTCGGGGGCTTGCCCTGATTTCCAGGCCTTCGATCAAAGCAACAAGACTTAAAATACGGATTTCTGGCTCGAGGCGCAGGAAGGTCATCCCTCCAAAGCAAGAGAAGCACCAGGCCTGTTACAAGAGGACACCACCGACCGCAGCTTCTGATGCCCCGCGGTAGTGGCGGCCCCCAGCAGACCAAGACGGCCTCTTTGGTCTGAAATGGAGCATGGGTACAACTCAGTATGAAATCTGAAGGTCACGTAGCCGAGGGAAGGGGCGGACGTGCTACTTCTGGCACAAAACCAAGAGACGTTTCCTCTCCCGACCCCGCTGCGTTAACGCAGGAATAACACAACGCTTCTGGCCTCCCCTGCTTTGCCTTAGGAAGAGTAAAAGAATCCTGGCTCAAGGCTGATCGTACAGTGCAGGAGCGTGAAAAAATCCGGAGAGAAAAGGAAAGAGGAGAGAGGGGATGGCGGGAGGCTGATGCGAATGGCGCCGCGTTGGGTTTTGCCTGGAGCCACGGGGAAACACGGCACCGAACGCCGAGGGGCTGCTGCTGGCTACAGCCCCGTGGCAAACAACACCAGCAAAGGAACATCGGGAGGCACGAATTAAGGAATTGTGAATGAAGGAATTAGCAATTCCGGTCCGCATAAAGGTTTTGAGGCACCAGATCGAATCCCAGAGCGGGGACGCGGCGGCAGGTGCTGGGGTCGGGGCAGGGAAATTGGGGACAAGGAGCTTTGTGCAGAGCCTGTCCGGGTGGCTGAGGACGGCCAAAGCGCAGCACGACAGGCTGTGAGAACCGCGATTTATTCCCCTCGGGAGAAGAAAGGCACAATCGGCATTGTTCGGCCACGTTCAACGCCTTCTGTAGCAGATGCTGCGGCGTACAAAGAACCGAAGAAACAGGATTCGCGCTCAGGCGGGGGACACAAAGAGCATCTCCGCTTTCCGAGGGCTTTCCGAGGAAGGACTGAGCTCCAACCAGGTCCCAGAACCTTCCAGAACGGCAAATGGCCACTAACGAAGGTCACTAATGAAGGGTTTTCAGGGGACTTCCCCGCTCAGCTCCATACAAACGGACACACAACGTTAGCACTCGCCACCCTTTTGGCACCCGCAGGCGTCTGCCAACACCCCTGAATTTCTCGGCCATTCCTGGCTCCTTTTTTTGCCGTTTTTCCACCCAAGAGCTCAGTTAACGAAGCTGCAAGTCACCCCGCACGGTCCCACGAAGCACAGCACAAAAATCTGCCCCGTGCCAGACCCAAAACCAGGAGCTCCCTGTAGCCGGCCTGTGCCTCCCACGCCAGGCGCCCTACCCCGGGACGAGGCGTCAGCGCTGGGCTGGGACCGGCCTTTTCCCCGTTAACGCCTACAGAACAGATTCATCACCGGCTTCAGTGGAAGTTGGCGAGTCCAGGAGAACAACCAAGCAGTAACATCTGTGCTCTGAGCTGGGGTTTTGGCCTGTGAAGGCATTTGGGATGTCCTCACCCGGCCCGGCAGCATTGAGAGCGGGTACGGCGCTGCCTGCAGCCCCGAGCACGGGATCCGAGCCCTTCTCCTGCACGCCCTTGGCTCAGAGGCGGCGAAGGATGCAGCCGAAAAAGCCCGCGTGAGCTGCTGGGAAGGAATCGAGACACAAAGGGCCGAATGCTCCACTTGGCGAGCGAGCCGAAGGCGGCGAACCGAGTCGTAGCGGTGGCCGTCGCCTCCTCCGCCCCCGCTGAACGCGCTGCCCTTGGGTGCGGGGACAAAACACGTCGTTTGGAGGGAAAAGGGTGGGGGGAAGACTCGGTGCCCGTGCTCCACCTGTCCCCCGGACAGAGGACTTCAGTCTGGGTGCTGTCAGGGCTCCGTCCTTCAACGGGACTCAACGCGCCGCACAACGAGTTCCTCCCCCCAGACACAGCTTTATCCACAGGAGGCCTCCGCTACTCGCCCTGGGCTGACAAAGGCCTTAATGTTGAAACTTACAGATACCCTATTTATTTTCCTGAAAAGAGTATGGGGTAATTGAAACCCTGGGAGAGCCTGCATGCCTCGGAGGGGGAAGGAAGCGGGAGCTGAATGAGCCCACGCAACTCTTTTCTGCGGCGCTGAGAGCTGGCGACGCTAACAAGCGGTGGGATTCCTATGAGCGCCGTCCAAACGGCAAATCCCTCCGTGCCCAACGAGGCCGGGTGCACGGTAAAACCACCACAGCGGGGCTCGCACCCGGAGCCCTGGGAGCCGCAGACCGGAGGCTTGTCACGGCTCCGCGGTGCCGCCTTCCCCAGGGCTGCGGCCGGCATCGCGTCCCCCGACGAAAGGAGCGCGGTTGGGGGGCGCTGAGCGCCCTCGGCCTCGAGGGACCAGGGCAGGGAGGTGGCCGGGCAGCCCGGGTTGCTCTTTAACCAGGTTGCTATTTAGATGGCTGCGATAACGAGCTTCAGATGTAACATCCAGCTAAAAGGCGCCCCAGGACGGGCGCTTCGCACATCACGAGGTTCCCGTTTTTGCTTGATGGCAGGTTCCCCCCCCGAGGTGTCTTCTGTTAAGGTTCCAGGTGTAAAGTTCCCTTTGGGTGTCCCTCTAAGGGCCAGCCCGGTGGGCGCTCCTCTGCTCTGAGCAGGTTCTTGCCACCAGAGGTTCTCCTGAGCCCAATAAATCCTTAACTGCGGCATTCCTGCCATCTCCGTTTATGGCGTGTTTGCTTCTTCAACACAGCAACAACCGCTCTGCAGAGCTGATAACAAACTGGCTGCGCTGGTTTCCAGGTGTCCAAGTCCACCGCGAGCGTCCCCAAGGGGGAGGTGGGCACCAGGGCAGGCTTACGCAGGTGCGGCGCCGCCTGCTCCCTCCCCGAACTTTCCCGTCTCAGCGGTCAGAAAATCCACTTCGCTTTGCCCCCGTAGCTCAGCCGAAGGAACACCAGCTTCAGATCCACAACTAGCAAATAAATTCCCTCCATCCTCCCCTTCAGACCGTCCCCCGGGGTACGCAGCCGGCCTGAAGCAGACCACCAGCACGTAAACCCCCAAATCAAAAGCAGCGCTCTGCCGTTCCTCCTAACCTCGTACGCCTTTTCACGAGACAACGCTGCCAAAAAAAGCCCGGAGAGGTTTTGGTTTAGCACATAACACAAGTTCGTAGCGTTTTTTGTTTCAGCTGCTCGCACACATCCTGCTCTGCGCGTAACAAACCTTTAACTCGCTTTCATTCGCGGCACAGAAGTACGCGAGGTGATTTCTGAGCGCTTCGAGCACTCGTTGAAAACTCATCTGGCTGGAGAAGCATCTCCCGCGTTTCCTCTGCGGCTCTTCTGGTACGGCACCGACACCCCACGGCGTCCCGCTAAACGCCATCTGTATTTGTGCTGCCACCTCCTTCGCAGCTCTCGCTGTGCCTCCCTCCCCTCTCCCTGCCCCGGCTGCTCAGACCAAATCCGCTGCCCGCTTACACCGAGGGCAAGCCCCCGATGACGTGCGAGTGAGATCCAAGCTCGTTCCCTCCGTCCACGACCTCTTTACGTCTCTAAACCACGCTTTTTGGTGCTGAACGGGTCCCAGCCGGGCCTGGGACAGGCTCCGGAGGGTAAAATCGGGGCGGTGCAGCTCCAACTCCGAGAGGTCACAACTGCGCGGCCACGTTTCCTCTGCGGAGCCAAAAGGCGTCAGCCCAGAAGGTTTAGGGAGAGAACAGTAATCGAGGAGAGACAGAATTAACTGCAGGTAGGAGGAGATCCACATCCAACCAGGAATAAAAGCAAAAGCACAAAGTAAGGGCAAGAAGCCGAGTGCTGCGCGTGCAGCAGGTCCACGGTGAATTACGGGGGTTGTTGTATTAGGGGGTCCTTGTGTTGGAAGCTTTTTCCTATTCCCCCCAGGAGCGGGACACGACAGGCAGCCCACCGACGGCCGCATCCTGGTGCCGGCAGCGTGGCCGAGGTGGGGGGAGGAACCCACGGACACGCTTTGTTCAGTGTTTTTTGTCTCCCTGCGCTCCATTTTCTTTCCTCAATGTCTCAAAAAAAAATATATTAAAGGTTAAAACTATCCCTTCGCTTTGGTCATCTGGATATATTTATTAGCACGCCTGCTGTACAAGAGGAAGCGTGTGATGCGACCTACGGCAGCCGACATCCAGACTGGCCACTAATTAGGGTCAGGGGAAGCGGCAACATCTCATGGATGCGTTTACTGAGAAAGCCCCGAGGCGGCGGGGCAAGGAAGCCCAAGAAGTTCTCAAAATCCTGCCATCCCTTCGCGGCCGACCTCTGCCTGCGTAACGTTCAGTTGTGGGGAAGAAGAAATGAAATGCCGCAAGTTGGAAGCGAGGGAACGGAGATCCTTAACCCCAGACGCATTGTGCAGTTCGGATCTCTTCCCCCGGCAGACAGGATGCTGGAAGCCCTGTGTCCTCCTCCCTCTCCTGTTTTTTTCCCCCTTTTCCACCCCGAGGAGGGAAGCGTGGAAGGCAGCACGTGCTTTCCTCAACAACTCCAACCTGGCTGCATTCTTCCCCTGTGTGCACGCCCCCGGCCGGCCCCGATTGCGTCGAGCATTTTCCAAGGATTCGGACAAGGCGTGGGGTTACTGGAGCTCTGCAGCACTCTCCCTGCTGGATGGGATGCTCGGTGGGACCTACGGTCCCCTACCAGAGCACACCGACTGTGCCGAGCTCCCTCCTTTCCGTTCGTAGGGAAATTTGGGGAATTTAGGGTTATTTGCCGTCCTTCTGGATACAAGAGGATGGTGGCCCTGTCGTGCGCTCGACGCTTACCGCTCCCGGGGGCTGCTGTTGGGTTTCTGCAGAGCTCGACGCCAACAGCAGCAGATGCAAGGCCTAATCCTGACGGGACAAAGGCGAGAGCCCGGCGGCACGGGGCTGGCCGCTGCGGCCGGCCGACAGGTGTGGATTTGGGAACCTGGCCTGGTGACAGCGCCTCAACGCTCCACTTCATGCCGGGTATCTCTGGGACAATGAAGTCCCTGTCCGCCGCCGCGTAAAGAAAGTTCCTCTTTGTGAAAGGTCAACGCCGGAAACTCGCAGCCCCAACCCCACCCCAGGACTCGGAGGGACAAACTCAAGCTCCAGCGCCTCCGCCGCCCTCGGATCCCGGCTCGTTGCTGCTGGAAAATTCTCTGTACGGCCCTGGCTTTACCAAATCCTTGCAGATTCAGAGCTTTAAAGCAGATCCAAGAGCCCCGGCGATCCTCAAGGGCAGCTGCCAGGCCTGACAAAGCGGGCAAAAAGGAAGAGGAAATAAGTCTGGGCGCAATTCAACCACTCGTGCGCGGCCATCGCATGAAGAGGTTGTGCAAACGCCTTTCAGAAATAGGTCAGAGAAACGGGAAAGCAAATGAAAGCCAGATGGCAGCGCGAAAGGGGAGGCAGGAGGAAGAGGGCAACAGCATCAAAGCCAAGAGAGAAGCAACCGAAGAATTCTTCAATGAAATCCCTGCTCGGTTCCACAGCCCCGTGCTCCGGAGGTGACAAGCAGTGGAGATGGAGCAGGAAGCCCGTTTTACGTTCTGGTTGGTAGGGGGGACAGGAAAAAGAAATTAAACCACGTCTCCGAGCACAAGGCGCTGTTCACCTCCCAGGATCTCAAGCTCGGAGGTGTCAACGTCTTCCCGGGAACGGAGCCAAAGCGCGCTCATAATTAGGGACTAAAGGACGGCGTAGATTTGGGGCATGCCACCCTCCATCGCCGGCAGGATCCCGCCGGTGTCAATATAACCTTTGTGCAAGCTTCACGGGCCAACTGCGAGCGGGGCAGGAAATCGTGAGGGCGGCGCCTTCAGCTTTCTGTCAGGGAGGCCGCAGCGCTTCGTCGCGTCTTCTGCCCTAATCCAAATTTATCCCTCTGCAGCGAGCACGGCAGAACTGCGACACGATTTCAGTCATCTAGCCCTTTTGTTCTTCTGGGAAGAGTTGTCTTGACATGTCTAAAGCTCCACGTATGTAAAATGTCTCTCTTTTTAATGTTTAACCGTTTAAAGGGAACTCTCGGTAAGCTACCAAAAGGGTTCGCACGCGCAGGAGACAAACCCCAACCCGGCTGATCAGCAGCTGAAAGGGAAGAGTGAGAACGGGAGGCATTTTGAGTAGTTTCTGCAGAAACACCAATCTAAACAAACCCTGATTGACGGAACAAGAAGCGGCAGGACGCGGCGCTGACGGAAGATGGCTTTCTGCACCGGCAGCGGGTGAAGGCTGAACGCGCTCAGCGCCTCTGCCCTGATTTAGCGGAGACAAAAGAACATAAGGCCGAATTACAGAATTGGGATTTTTTGAAACAAGGGGAAAAAAAACGTTTTTGAAGGACTTTCTGATCGTTCAGGATGAAGAGCGCTCTGTTAAAAGAAATAACCAGCGATCCACCCACGAGCAAGAGTAAGTCGAGTCTTGGTGGTAACAAACTGCCAAAAGCCACCGCACCTCGACTGCAACTCCGAGCTCCCCAACCCAACAGGCAAGGGAGGAAACAAGAACCGATGGCCAAGAGATCAAAGTAAGCACGTTCCAGCCAGGAGAAACGAGTAAATCACCACTCCTACGATTCCTTCCTTCTCTACGTGATGTGAGCGATCCCATCGGGCCTTATAATTTAAGTACAAAGGGGGAAAATACTAAAAAAAATGATTTTGACATTTCTCTGAGCTTGCTTTCCTATACCGCTGTTCTCTCCCAATCCTTCTGTCTCCCTGCAGCAGCTCCTGTCCCGACGCACGGCACCGCTGCCTTCGTCTCAGCCACGTCTGCTCCCGGGGCACGGCGCTCCTCCGCCTTTAAAGACCAATAACGGGAGCACCGGGCAGCGCTGTCCATACCCTGTGCTCGCGGAGGGAGCAGTCAAGCTGAAAATATTTGCAGTCCTAGCAGTGTGTCCCAGCAAGTACAAGAAGTATTCGAACATTCGGCCGCGCTAGCTTTGATGTGGTATTCCTGGGAGAGCGAGCCAAGCGTTTGGATCATTTCATGGCATCGTCTTCGTCGTGGGGGCTTTCGTCCAAGGATTTCATCCCAGTTTCCGTTAAATTCTGCCCCCCAAGGTGCAGAGCGCAGCTCAGCAGTCGCCGTCCCTGCAGCTGGCAGCATGTAGGGCTGCTACCGAAATAACCACCCCAAGCGAGAGGTGGTCAGGAGCGAGGAGTCCTCCAGCAGCCGACTGCTTTACAAGATCTTCCTGGAAACATCTCTTAAGAGCCCGAGGTCAGGTAACCTGGGGTCTGATCTGCTCCAGGTGGTCTCAGCAGGGAGATTTCCACGTCGCTCCCCACGTCGCACTCAAAACTAAACGCATCATAAACCAAGAAAAGGAGCAAACAACTGGAAAAGGTCCCAGCTCTGACTCAGCGGAGGATCCGATTCCTCCGTGTCCGTGGTTAACGGCAACGCGGCCGCGCTGTGCCGGAGGGCTGCTGGCTTCCTGCACCCAGCGGTCAGCTGGACCCACGCACACGCAGCCACCACCAGCACGGCGCAGGTCCTTCACCCCGGGCTGAAGCAGTTGGCCGAGAGCAGAAATTCACGGCCTCCTCCTGGGAGCTGGCTTTAAGGGGACAGCTTCGCTGGGAAGAGCTTCTCGAGGCAGTCCCAGCTTCCACAGGATATCCCCCAGGAGAGGAAGGAGATGACACGGTTTGAACTTTTAGGCAAGAGTAAACACGCTGGAAACGTAACCCAAGACGATTTTGGAAAGCAGAACAAACAACAGGGACCCGAGGCAGAGGTCGCTCGCATCCTGCCCGGGGCTCAGCCCAGACGGGTAGCGAGGGACGAGCCCAGCAGCTGGGAACGGCTCCTGCTCCCTCCTGCCCCTTCGCTTTCCCCTTCCCCTCCCAACGAGGAGCTTTTTCCTTTAAAAAATCTAAAATTAAGCACCTCTCTCATTATTCCACGTAGCAGGAAAGGAACAGGCTGCGCCCATTTTCGGCTGTTATTACAAAAAACACACAAAACCAGAAGAAGCCTTATCTGTTCCAGCAGCGAACCTTCCTACGCCCGCTCCCCCGGCGCCAGGGCTTGGCTCAAAGGTACAGAAAGGAGGACAAAAAGGTGGGGGGAAGGAGAGGGTTAACAGATGTCGAACCTCATTATGCAGCGGTTCCGCTCAGCCACCTACTACTCCGAGATGAAGAGCGCTGACCCTGTTTATTTCCATCTTTCCAAGCCTTCACAAGCTCCTGCAGAACCTCTGCGTGTCTTGAGACAAAGTGGGCAAATCCCGGGGCAGCGAATAAAGCCTCCCATCCTCCTTTCTCCATTTCAATGCTTCTCCTCGCCACATTCTTCTTTTGTAGGACAACGTCCCCCACTTCAAGATCGAGGAACCGTAATTGCTTCAAAAGCAGCCAAGAATCCTGGAGGAACTATTCCGGGCTTCACAACGCTGGTGGGAATACGGTCCGTAGTGAATGAGGCTTCAAAAAGCACCCCGTGCCCTCTTCCTCTTTCAACTCCCTGAAATAAGGCTTAAGAGGAAATCTGCCAAGACACCGAAGAATAAGGCCACCTGTTCCGCTGAGCGGAACAACAATAACCCGCGAGCAAAAGCACAAAGACGAAGGTTTTCAAGCTCCGCTGCAATGCCGAGGGAGCCAGGAACGTTTCAAGGACTTGCCCCACGCCGGGTCCTCCCTTCCCGGGAAGGGAAGCGTCGCGACGCCGTCCCCTTCCCCACGCACAGAGCGGGGCAGCCTCCGGAGCTCTCCCCAGGGGTGCTTTCGGAGTAATTACGTTTACTTCGTTTATTTTGCTTACCGCGTTCGGTCCTTGGGCTGGCTGGGATTAAGTAGTCACCAGGGGAGGGCAACACAGGTAGGGCAGCTTCACCGTTCCTGGTGGTCCCTGAGCAGGACAAGGTGGTGGAGGAGCTCGCTGCTACCTCAGGTGTTTCACCAGGATCACCACCGGTGCCATCGGCCCCGCTACCACCCAGGTGAAGACGCGGTGACTCGCTAGACGAACCAATTCAGTGCCCCCCCAAGCAGAGGCTGTGATGTGGTCGCTGGGTTTCTGCTCACATCAGTAACGCGGGTCATATCCAAAAGCGACTCGAGTTCTCCTACGCTACCCAAGACGGGGTACCCCGGTACACAGCTACACGGTATCTGCTCTTTGGAGACACGGTACAGGAATCCAGAAAGCCGAGTTCCAACCCTAAAACTAGATAACTAACACCAAAAGCGTTCTTGCATGGCAGATCATCCTGAAAGCCCATTTTTTCCTGTAGGATACCTGCACGTCTTGAAGAACCTCAACTTCACGGCCTGTGAAGTTTCTCTGACCTCCACGCTCAGACACCACGCGCCAACCACAAGAAACTTCAGGGGGAAAAATGAACTAGAGAAGGCTGGAAAGGCTCTAGAAGGTTTAAGAAGGAATATAATATCTAAATATTTAATATTTAGATAAATATTTATATGCGTGACAAGTTTCAAAATGAGACTCAGACGAGGAATTTCCAAGCTTGGCCAAACAGCACGGCGGCTTGATGGAGAGCTACAGTAAGGTTTTATTTTAATGGGGTATCTGAGCCCAGGTCTCTCTCCCCGTACCTGAAAAAGCTTTTAGAGAATTTCTGGAATTGAGTTGATTCTTTCATCAGAAGTTTATTTTCTTTCAGCTCTCATCCTTCCTGCTGCTGCTCCTTGGTCTCCAGGCCCCGGTGCACCTCGGAGCGATGGGGCACAGGCCGCCTGTGCAGCGACACCTCCCCGCTCTCCTGCGTGTTTCGGGGTGGGATGAATGCCAGCGCACCACGGGTGCGGGTGGAGAAGACAGAAAGCATCGTGGGAGGCCAACCTGCAGCACGCACGGTGGCTGCAGAGCTCCCCGAGTACCAGACGGCGCCGTCCACCCTGTAACTCACCTCGGTCTACCAGGACAACAGTCGGAGCACCAATCCTAAGAGCGACACGCTAAGACAAGGGAATCCTGCAGCGCGCCTCCAACGCTGGTCGGATGAAAACCTGGAGCAGAGGGACGTGACACCAGAGGGAAAATTTCTGAAGTCCATCCATCAGAGCACGTTTAAGTGTTCTGACACGGGGGGACATTGTCCAGTGACCTCCCTTCAGCTCTCACACCACATTCCAATAAGTATTATACACACTAAAACGATATGCCGGCTTTGCTGCTGTGCATCAACATTCCCAGAACAACAGTTCCAACTTAAAATACCCTACCACAGAAAACATCAGCTGTATTTTAGCTGACAAGCGTTTTGCTGGTTACAGAACCTCTTCGCATACACCCAGCTCAGACAGCGCCCAGGAAGGCAGCTCGGAGCCCTGCCAGCGCCACTGCACGAGGAGGAATCGCGCACCGCGGGCACCCCTCGAGCACAAGCTGAGCTTTCTCGGAACAGCAGCAGCATTTATCCGTGCCAGGAAGACAAGAGGCAGATGCGTGCGATCACCCGATGTTTTTATTCGTTAATCCGTTCAAGAGAAGGATGATGTTTAACGTAAGAAAACAGCAGGACCTGCGCAGCGCCACGGCAACCTGAGCGGCTGACGTTCCGCGGGGCTGCCTGGTGGAGGCAGGGCAGCTCACACCCTCCAACAAGTCGGCACAGACCGAGCAGGGCAGAGCACCGACGGCGTGCCCTGCTGCACGGCGCCTGCCTCCTGCCCTCTCCCATCCCAAAGAGAGAGATTTCATCCTGAAATCACAAAGGGCACAAACACGCAGGGCAGCTGGCAGCCCGCAAGCTCGGTGTGAGATCAACCCGAACACCAAAACGTTTCACGTCCGAATCCCAGGTCTGTATTTCAAGCCTTTACTGCTGACAGAGGGAGTCATCCTCAGCCTAATGAGAACAAGAGGATGCTCAAATATTTACGATTACAACAAAAATAAGCAGGCACTGAGGCCATAAACCACAGCTGCGATTGGTGCCGAGCCGCTAACGCCAATTTTCCTGGAAAGGAGGAAAGGGCGTGTGCTAGGAAAAAAAACACACCGGCTTTCATCCGCTTCCATACGTACTGCGCTGTGAAAGGCAGACTTAATCCAGGTGCTCACAAGACCAGTCAGGCACAATCCCCTGCAAAACAGCTTCAAGAGACTCGGGTGTTTCAGAGGAGAGCTGGGAAGCCAAGTCTTTTCCCAACAGGACCAACACAGATACCACGAAGTCTTTCCCATCCAGGTTCTCAGAGGTCTAATGAGGGAATGAAAAGACTCCCATGAAGGTTTTCCTTCCACAGCATGCTGCCAGCCTCTTTCCCCGAGTTTTTTTTACTTGTTTTGTTTTTAAATCTATTTATTCTGCTTTCCGAAGCCCCCGTGTGCACGGGGTAACTGCGGCAGAGGAACCCGACAGGTTCCCTTCCTGCTGGGGAAAGCGAGCGCGTCGCTTTAGGGGATTTTGGCAAGGCGCAGGCAGGAAATCAAAGCAATTTTCAGAATGATCACAAGCACTTTCAGCCGTATGAAATCATCTTCCCAATGGCAGCGTCCAAATCACGTGCTCCGTGCTTCCTGCAGAAGACAAATTTGCGCCGTATGCCCGAGCACGCTCCTCCACCCAGAAATCACACGCTGCAAGTTTAAGGGGGTGTTTTAAATTAGCCACGTACGCCTGATTTAAGACTCACTTGAGAGGTTTTCCTACCAGAGCGCAAACCACGGAGTTCAGGACGCTCTCAGAGAGCGGCACGAGCACCAGAGGAGGGGAGCAGCGCCGGGACGGGCTCGCTGCTGCTCTGCAAGTCCCTGCTCTTTGTGTTAATTGGGCTCCAAGGGCCTCCAGCCCCAGGTTCGGGGAGGAAACCCACTTCTCATCAACCCTGACATTAACCCCCCCACACACCCCCCTCATCCACAGGCTTTTCTTTCCAACACCGGCTCAAAGAGATGGCTTTTGGTTCGCTCAGCTGTGCCGTTCGCAGCACACAGAAAGCCATCACGGCCGGGAAGGAAGGACGAAAGAAGCTAAAACTTGACAAAGACTTCGCAGGCGTACCCAAGTGGTTTCAATGACCAAACAGACCGAGAATTCGGACTGCGAGTTGGTAAATGAAAAGGCGTCACCTGAAAGCACGCCGGGAAAGCCGCGTGCTCAGCTGTGCGAGGAGATGGCAGCGAGAGCGTGCTTGGAGCATCCTCAGCTGTAGCGGCCTTCCCTTCTTTCTTCTTCAGGAGAGAAATCGGAGACGACCACCGCCGTAGCGCTGACATCGAGGAGTCTACTCCATGCTGTGAATTCTTTGGAGGTTTGGGTCTTGGGGAACGGGGCTGTTAAACCCAAAGGCATCGCCACCGAATTCCGGCAGCCCCGCACGCCTCCCAGCCGCGTGGGAAGCTCCCGTTGTAACAAAAGGGAGCTGGGGAGGACACGCACGCACAAACCCCCGCATGGAAACTCAACCGCTGCCGAGGGACCGGGTGTTTTGTTACACCTTCCAGGAATTCTGTCTCCAAGGACCTGTAATAAAAACTTCACGAAACCGCTCCACTCCTCCCACCAATTCCCACGCACGGAGCACCCCAGGCTTTCGCAAGCACCGACCGCACCAGATTCGGTGATTCCCAGGCAAAGCCACGGGTAAATCATCAACCCCAGCTGAACGCCCTCCAGAAAACCCCGGCCATGCAGCAGTTTTATTAACTCCGATTTTGACTGGGAACATTTCGTTGCCATCTTTGCTTCGGTCTCCCGGGAATTTAAGGAAGGTCCGGTCTCGAAGCACCTTTTTACCCGAAGTTAGGGCAGAGGCGGCACCTGAGACCGAGGAAAGCAACGACTGGATCATTTTTTGATTGGTGTGTCTCCCAAGAGGACGAAAAAAACAAGCAAACAGCAAAACCTAGTTCCTTCAAAAGCGTCAGAGCAGTAATAGGAAAGGGATTCAAAAAACAGTTTTAGCAGAAGAGCGCGGGACTGAGTGGCACACAGCTCAGCGATCGCAATAAAGAAGGATCAGAGCTGCGGTTTAGGTGATGCTTTCAAGTGTATACAGCTTCTGAGCAAGGAGGAACGTTGTGCCATGCAGCAGCACTCAACTTGGCTGGCTTCCCTTCTCCCAACAGCACCAAAGGAATACTGCTCCTCACCAGACAGAAAACACCGGCACGTATTTTCGGAGACACCTGCTGCGACCGGAGGAACTGGCACCGAGGGCAGCAGAGGTGGCCCCGCGAGCCTCACCCAGCGTCACGAGGCCGAAGGAGGGTGACAACACCGGGGCTGATGCTCCAGAAGCCGCCGCGCTCGCTGCTTTCTCACCCCAAGGGCTGCCTGCGCTTTCTCAGCCTGGTATAAACACGGTTACACAACCAGCAGGGATGCTCCGGGTTCACCGGGGACGAGTTACGAGAGGACGTTTAGCTACGCTCTGTAGGTGAAGCCTGCCTGTTTCCAAGTACACCACCAAATACTTCAGGCTCCAATCTGGAGGGGAGGAGGTGGGGGGAAAAAAGAATAAGGCCCACAGAGCGGGGAAAAAGCAGAAATTGGTGGCTTAGAGAAAAGCTTTTCCCCTCCAAGCCAGCCAGACTGACACGCAGTGCTCCAGACTTCTTTGACCTTCACAAGAAGACAAAGAACTCACGATTTACGTCCCTTGAGATACAACCAGAAGTCACCAAGGAGCTGCAAGAAGTCGTCTGTGTTATAAATGAAGTCCTCGACAAGCTGGTAACTGCAATCAGCTTGGCTTAATAAGAATCTGCAACCCCTTAATTCGACCTGAAGCAAAGCTTAGAGGCTGTCCTCTGCTTATCGAGGAGTTTCAGATTTAAAGTCTACTTCTGAAGCAGCCCTACGCTTTTGCCACAGCGAGGTGTAAAACTCAGACGAAATTCTTGCAGTGCAGAAGCTGAAGGCCGCGCTACGCGCTGCGGCGTCCCCAAAAGCACGGTAACGCGCTCCGACACTTGGAGCTACACGATCCAATACCCAAAAGCTGTAGGAAAGGACGAGTCTGACAATAAGACAGTAAAAGAGGTCTTAATTCATTCCATCTTCTGCTTTGGTATGAATCTGACCAACAGTCCAACAGCACCCGCCCCAACCACGCTGAGCGCAGAGCAGCTTCTAGGAGACCTCCCTACTAAAGGCTGCGTTCGGCTGCTACCGGGATTTCCAACGGCACCAGCACCGCTCCATCAGCGCCTTCCTGGAGAGATTTGTAACTTCCTACGAATTTCTCAGACCCAGGCAAACAATCTCCAGGCCTGTGTGCAAAATGCTGCTCAAAACAAATTGATGCAGATGCTCCACTTGCTAGGTGAGTTTAGGGGAAGCTCGGCCGTGTGGCTGGGTTGTTTTTTGTACTTCCAGGCGTGGGGGCTCACCGGTCTGTCTGTCTTCGACTCCAGTTCGAGGCGAGGTGAAATGGAAGGTGGCTCAAGCGAGATGCAAACGGAGCGAGCACCACGCTGGGTCTGACAGCAGCACTTACCAGAAGCGATGGTGAAGGGAAACCTCTGCATTTCTGAAAGCTGCGAGTTGCAAATAAGGAACGCTTGCCAAAACTTCACAAGAGACAACGGAACTCCTCCAGCGGGCTCCCGAGCAAACCAAGAATTCAGCCACATTTAAATATTTCGCTTATTCTTACCCGCAAAGTTCGGACAAGTTTTAGATGAGATGTTAAACCTCCAGTTTCAAAATTTAAAACAGTCCCTAACAAACACGAATGAAACCCACCACAAAGAGCACATCTTCCTACTCAGCTCTTCTCCGGTCTTTTAAAGCACAGAAATGGCTACAAGAGCACGGCCACAGTCCAACACAACCCCCTCCTCCGAGCCGTGAAGCTATGGACGTGTAGAGAAAGAACAAGACCAAATTGGGGATGTGAAGGAATAAAACACGTGGTGGTTTTGGTGCCGTGGCTGTACTATGTGTGCGTGGATACTTCCTCAAAGATTTTGTGTTCAAATCCTCAAAATACTCCTGCTTTTACCTACTACAAGTACCTGGCTTCCTGCCCTTCCCCAAACCTGCGCCAATAAAGTTATATTCTCATGGAATTAGAAGACTTCGGATCCCCTCCCTTCTGGCACCGAACTACTTCTGTAAGGAAGGAGACCGGGGCAAGGGCCTCAAGAGTAAACTGCTGAGATAATAGTAAACACACAAACTTTTTAAGAAAAGTTTCCTGTACACCACACGCTGTGTGCATACACACGCTCCAAGATGCTTAGACGTCTTTCAAGGTTTTCACAGGTCATTATAAATCCCATACAAGTTGTTCAGAACTCCCTATAGTTGAAAAAAAACATACAAACAGCTAA
Source organism: Nettapus auritus (assembly GCA_011076525.1). Classification (NCBI taxonomy): domain Eukaryota; kingdom Metazoa; phylum Chordata; class Aves; order Anseriformes; family Anatidae; genus Nettapus; species Nettapus auritus. Next base: position 2,839,421 of record CM021791.1, on the reverse strand, counting down.
AAAAAGGATTTTATGTAAACACGTGCAGGGGAAAACAGGACTATTTTTATTTTCCAGCAGCCCGACTCGCCTGCTGTTTGGTGAACTTACTGCCAGGCGCGTTTTCTTCCTGCGGCTCCGGGTTCCTGCAGCCCATTCCTGACCCCAGCGCTACCCGAATTCTCCGTCAGCCTCCCAGCTCTCTGTCGGTCTGTTTCCACAGCTCCGTGTGGCTACAGCGCTTCAGCTCATTACGCTGCTAATGATTAACGCAATCCTGCAAAAAGGCAGAAGGCTTCTGATGCTACGTAAAAGAGATGCACGGAGGTATTAATTTCATCTCGTTTAGACACAAAGATTCACTGCTTCGCTCGGCGAACGCGGGATGCTTTCCTCTGCATCCAGGCAGCCAGAAAGAGCCCCACATAATGAGCTCGCGGCCACATTCCTGGTTTTCAAGTAGACAAATTCCACAGCCTGAAAGAATAAATTGCCGTCTTAAGCAATTAAGCAGCACTTCCCATCCACAAAGCGCGTTCTCCTCTGGCGTCACCGACCTGTGCGCTGCTTTCAAACAACTCAGCTGCTCCTAAAGAAAAAGGAAACGGTTTTCTTGCTGGCAAGGTGAACGGCTGGGAGGATCTTCCCTCGTCAAGGACAATGCGGGTCGGTAGCACGCGGACGTGGCAGGTTTGCCGCTGCTCCCTGTTGTTAATGCAAACGGGGGATGCCCTGCCTCCAGCGCCAGAGCGAGGGCTGCCCGGGGAGCTGTGGCCACGGCACCAAACCTGGGGGGAAGGAGCTCAGCCGCGGGGGGAAGCTCCCCTGGCTGCCACAGATGTGGTGAGAACTCACCGAGGCCAATCTTCTGGCCTAAAGTAATTCACTCCTCTCTTATCTGTAACGGTTCGAAGGCAAGAGGCTGTTATCCTGCCACTCCACCCGCGTTTCTCGGAGCCACCCCGGGAAATGAGCGGCTGTGGGCACACCGTATTTACGCCCTCCTGCCATTCCCCCCAATAAAAGTGGTTTAAGTCACACGCGCCGTTGGCAGCTCAACCAGAAAGCTGTTTTGCTTGGATAGCTCTCGCCCAACCCTTTCAACCAGGTTCAGCCAAGACACACTCCCTACTTCGGGACTTTAGGAAGACGAGATGACGTTTACTCCATGCCAAAACGCCAGGCACGAGGCAAACATCTCGGCACAGAGGAAGCCTGGTTCCACCTCCTGAGCAAAGCCCCTTGCACTCCAAGCCCTTGCTGAGTTTTCTGAAGGATCTCAAGTTCAGACTAATTTTATTTGTATCCCGTGTGAAGCCTGTAGGAAATATGCAGCAATTTAATAGTTAGAAGAGGAGTAAAAGCGAGTCGTGCGTTCACACACACCTACTTGAGCCCTGAGTGTTGGCCTGTTGCTTAAACGTGGATCCCCGGCAATCAACGCAACGTTATTTAATATCGGGCTGCGATCTGCAAGAGATTCTTCTCGAAGATGGGATATTTTTAGACGACGTTGTGATGGGCAGCATCGAAGCATTTAGTACAAGAGGCAGAGCTCCCATCGTTACCCTGACCCTCCCCAGTTTCTCGTTAAAAAAAAAAAGCCAATCAATCTGATCAGAAGAGTTTTGAAGAAGATGTGTCTGGTTCAGGAGGGCTTCTTCCAGGCTTTTGGGGACGAAGGAGTGAACGGAGCACTACATACCCTATAGATGCGACCTTACAAGAGTCGCACTTTTCAATAAGAGCGAAGGCTCTGTACTCTTTTTAATTTCTTTCCGAGCAAAAGCAAAGCATGTCACATTCACATGCCTAGAAGCCAGGACAAGAGCCAAAAAATTATGCTGCGGCAACATTCAGCCGAGCGATCGACGAGCAAAAGCAGCACATGAAAATAGTTTGCATTGCTGTCATCTTCCAGACCTTAACGCTAGACGAAAACCCAAGGAGGCTCACACAAAACAAGAAATACAGATTCTCCTCCTATTGAGACTTCCAAAATCTGCCGCAAACAACGCTGTCAGGCTGATGGCAAATTCGGTCCGAGGCCCAATGACGCTAAGAGGCTCGTTGGCCATCACGGCGACTTAAGGGGCCGAACCTGAGTCCTGCTGCTTCAGGACACCGCTCCCCTGCCTCACGTCAACGCTATTTGGATGTGTCAGACGAAAGCCTGACACACATGGTCCTTTTTCAAACGCATTCAAGAACTCTGAAGCCAAGCATTTCACAACAAAAGCCAACACAAAACTAATTGTGTCGGAAACAAAGAGCAATCGCTGCAAGATGACTACACAGCCTCCAAGGGTCCAAAGGGCCACGCGGTCCGAAAGCCAAGCTATTACGCGTTTTCCCCTCCCCGGACCTCGAGGACTCCCGGCTCTGGAAGACACACGACGATGATTTTTGGTGAGCGTAGCTGGAGCAGACCGGAGCAGGAACCAGAGCGGGGCCGTGCAGCCGCCGTCCTCCAGCGCCTCGCTCAAGGGCTACGGCGCTACAGCAAACGCTATTAGCGGCGGGGTGTTTTAACCTAAAAGAGACAGATTTTGGTACCAAGGGAAGTCTTCCCTCCGAAATTGTCGTCTGATCTCCTGCCATAAATGTAAGGAGTTTAGAACTGGTACCAGCCAGCGCTAAGCTAACAGGCGTTGTAAGATGTGCTCCTTTTTGAAATCGAAGCGAGATCATTACTTCTTATCCCTGCTTTCTCTAAGACATTTCTGGGAGGCAAGAGGAGATTCTTCACATCTCTCTGCCCCCATGTGTGTCAAAATCTGACTGCAGGTACAAGGGAGACGATAATCCTGGAGGAAATCAGGCACCTGCTGCTCTTCGCGGTGACGGAGAGGAGGGTGCTGCCCACTCGCTCCACGGAAGACAACAACGTAAGCCCCGCTAAGTCGATAATTGCGAGTTCTCAGAACCTCCTTTATCTGGGCGGGCATCGGCTCGATGAGCAGAACGAGGTGCTTTTGGACGAGATCCTCTCAGAAACGAAGTGGGACGCGCGGGAGCTCCATTACTCCAATTAACGCTCCCGTTTGTACCAGGTCAGCAGTTCTCAAGGGCAGCCCGGACGGGCACAGACACGTCCCGGTATTTCCTGTCTGACCAAAATCCTCAATCTCCAGACAATAAGCATCAAACTCACTTTACAACTCCAGGCAATCTCTTACACCACCACCAAAAAAAAACCACCACTAAATAAAGCTTACGGGAGGGAAGGCTCCACCAGGATTGGTATTCTTAGAAATTTTGTTTTCGGTCTCTCAAAACGGGAGGGAGATGACACAGTTTCCTCCCAAGCCTAATAAATTTCAGCAAAAACAAATATTTTTCCAGCAAGCAAGCTCCAGAACAGGAAAATTACTTTGTGCACTCGTTTGACGAGTTGAGAAATTCAAACACCTACAGCAGAGCTGCTCAGAGCCGGAGGAATCCTCCTAGAAAGCTCCAAAGGGAGGGGGCAAAGAGTTCCCACGATATAAGGCGAGCATTTAACACAGCCAAGTGCTCTGGGTGCAGATGGCTGGTAACGAGGGGACAAGAACTAGATGAAAGCGATTTTGAGGAATGCCGCAAGGTCAGAGCGAGACAATGAGGAGAGGATTCCTAGGGTGGATTCACCGAGTAGCGCTGAGTGGCAGCATCGCAGTCTCATTAGCGGGGAGCACTTTGTTGGTTCTATAAGATTTGAGATTCGGTGCTACGAGACTGCAGAGGTGACCTTCCCGGTGCTAACGCCTTGCCGCCGTTCCTCGACACGCCCATCACCACTAAAAGCTTCGGGGAATTTATACCGGAGTCTTTGCACGCACGGCAGCACTCAGGAAACCAAAGTCTTCCGTGCATTTGATCGTCTCTAGGAGTTGGGATGTTGAGAAGTTGTCGGAGCCCATCGCTGTGGGAAGGGTGGGAAGAGGAGGGAAGCCCGAGGACAGCACTCGGCCACCAGCTCCAGCAGGGGCGACGCCAGCCCTGACGAAGAGGCTGCAGGAGCTACCCAAGGGCACAGAGGAGGAGGCAGCAAACACGCAGCCGCTGCCCATGGGGAGAGGGAAAGGCCAGAGGCACTCGGTATTCCAGCAAGAACAACTGAGCGCTTTGAGTAGTTCTTCGTACAACCACCAGAAGGCCTAACCAAGTCGTTTTCCTTTAATTCACGCGGAAAAGCGCCGCAGTCCTAGCGCACAGCTCACTGGCTCAAGCACAAGAAGGCAGAACAAGCGAGTCCATTCGCAGAGCGGCTTCGTCTGCTCGGGGCTTACCTGTTCCCAGCCTGGCCGGGCGTTTGGTTTCAGGCGTTTAACATAACCAGAGCACGCCTGGAAACAGAGCAAAGCGGGGAAAATACGGCAGGTCTGTGCCATGACAACTTGGCCGGGTTACGAAAGCTTTCCCCCCCGCACAGGACAGTTCCGAAAGGCGATGCTGCTTCGGCAGCCACGACGCAGGAGGATTACCTGCACGAACAACCAGAGCTCCTTCTGCCATGCTGGATGTTAACACACGAGGACAGCTCGTTCAGGACCGAGAGGAGGGGCACGAGGGCACGTTTGACACGTCAGACACTCACACAGAAGAGCAAGCACGTACCTAAGCGCTGCAGCTGGAGACATCTCACTGCAGCCCGTGAGAGTTGGGAGAAGTGGGAACGTTCTCCAACAACAAAAAAAGCAGCTTGAAAGAAAGTGGAGTTACATACTTGGTAAGCCCGTTTAAGATCCACACACAAGCCAGCGTCAATCAAGGCTTTCAGGTAAGATTTTCTACAGGAATCACTTAATGGAAATAGGTTTAAGTAACAAGGAGTTCAGTTGGTTTGGGCTTCCTGCCCATTTCCAGAGGCAGGGACAGGGGGTGGTGCAGGGGAGTGAGCTGGAGGGCTGGGTATGGAAAGCTGTCCTCAGGCTCGGGCTGAATCATCACACCGAAGGATTTTCTTCAAGTGGCTGGCTACAACTCAAACAGATGGAGCGATTTCATTTAAAAGGCAGGGCTTTGACCGATGCCTGAATGACAAACCTTTGAAGAAAAAAAATCAAGACGACACTCACGTGTGTGCACTGAAATAATCCTCAAAAACTAACCTGTATCAGGTTTATCTGCCCCGAAATAGGAGAAGCACTTCACGCCTTGGAAGACTTCCTAACGATGCTGTAGTTTCCCCAAGTTATTTTCTGCTGTGTCAGGAGAAGCGGCGTCTTCCCTCTGACATTCAGCAAACCCTGCAAATGGCAGAAGCGCTGCCCACGGCGGAGCAGGAGCGGAGAGAATTCTGTTCTTGTTTTCGTCCGACACGGCGAAGAGCCGACGCCACAAAACGTCGCATACGCGGAGCGAGAGCCCCGCAAGTGTTCTGCATTCAAATGCACGCCCACAGAAGGCTGATTGTGTCTTTTTTTTTTCTGAAATAGCCGGCGCTGGAATAGCAGAAGTCACATGGAGCAGGGCTCCGGTTCGCGCCCAAACAGGCAGACTCCGCTGCTGCAGGTTTTATTCACGCTCCTGCCCCGGCCTCGAAATGGGAGCGGCTGCTAAAATCAGATATTCTGCCCTCGGATGTGGGATGGGAGCATGGAGCAGAGCTGGAAGACGGTGGGCACAGAGAGCCACCGCCTCAGACACACAATATATGTTCTGCTTCGTTAACGCCCCCAAAACGAGGCACACCAGGATCGCGCCTGCCCCACCAGCGCCATGGAAGGGGCACAGAGCTTAGCCAGGACCCTCACCTACCACGTTTCTGTGCTTTTTGTTTTTCCAAGCTGTTTTGTTTCTTAAAAAAACGTAAATCTGAAGGGCAGCGACAACTCCCAGGCACCCGCACCGTCAGGACGTGCTGGCACGGAGCGGGAAGCCGAGCAGCGTTACCTCCTCCTGCAGCAGCCGCCGGGGCTCACCGCATCCCAGAGGGATTTTCCGCCCAGCCTGCAGATGCGAACTGGAGAGAAGGGGGGAAAAAAACCAGCCAGGGCGCACTGAGCTTATTGATAATTTGATTTTTTTATTTTTGCCATGCAGCTTTGCTTGGCATCACATCGAGGAGCCCAGCGAGGGCTGCGTGCCACCGCTGCCAGCGGCGTCCCCGGCACACCAAGCATCGCCGCCGCCGGCTCGCGGCAGCTTCCCCGTCGCAAGCCACTCGAGCAAGGGCAGAGGCTCGGAAGACTTAATGCCTAACTTAATGGGAAGGTTAAATATCTAACTCGATAACGAAGCCACAGATAAGATACACGGAAGTGAGAGGTGGGTGCGCTGGTGTTTCAGCTAAGCTGGACGGCAGGAGGTGCTTCTTGCTGGGTTCCTACAGGTGGCTGCACTGCAAGGTCACCTGCACGGCCGCGCCGCTGGCCGCCCTCCGCCGCTTGCCAAAGCGAGCACAAACGCTGGGCCGGGACGGCTGCTGAGGCTCAAACACACGGCTCAGACCCACGGCCCCTCACGTGCACGCACAAGCCCCCTCTCTGAACCCTTTTTCCTCCATTTTTGTGACTTCTGTCTATTAAATCTACATAAAAAACCCTCGCTTCTCACTCGAGAGCGGATTGGATTTGGTAACGCGGCGTGACGTCAGCAGCGGCAAAAGCTCAATATCGGTCATTAAGGAGGAGCCAGCAGGGAATTCGCTAAATGAAGACTGCCTGGCGAGCCACGTGAGCTCCCCGGCTACAAAGCCTTCGAAACGGAGCCGCCCCGTTTTTAACCCAACCAAGCTCAAGGAAAACCCCGCGCACACGACGGGGCTAACACCTCCCAGGATTTAACCGAGCGTCGTAAAAAGAAAACGAGCTCCAACCGCACACGGGCTGGGCTCACAACTACTGGCAACATAAGATTATTTTTTTTGCCCGGGCTTGGAAAATGATTGACAGCAAAACGCTCCCAAAGCTTCACCTCCAGGGTCAAAGACTTCATGGCAAACATTCCCAAGATGACCGAAGCTCTTTTGTGTTCGTTAGCCCAGGAAAGTTCAATCTACAGAAGGTTGATCGCTTAGGACAGGATCTTCAATCAGGCTCCTACCTAGCCTCGCTTTTCCTGCTCCCACCACAAAACACACCCAGACCTCCCTCCGATTCACGCCGCCTCCCATTAATATTTTAAAGTCCTGCCTTATAGAAATAAAAATCCTGCAACACTTCGAACAGCATCGTCATGTGTTACTATGGCAACCGCCAAAATGTCACAAATACGAGCCTAAATCCGTGCTGCGTGAGGAAGACCTCGCTCCTCCTCGTCTCCCCCCTTTGTTACGCCGGTGACCAACCGCTCCGAGCCTCGTTTCAGGAGTCGCCACCGGAGCACAGCCGGGTGTCGCCGGTTTTGTGCCGCGTTAAGTTCCTGAATATTTCATCAAGCGGGCAGCCAAGTGCCGTGATGTTTCACGGGTCACCCCCAGCGGCCGCCCAGCCTGCCGGGAGGAGCTTTTGAAGTTCACCGAGTCCCAAAAGCGTCTGAGAAACTCCACGCCGTCCGGGGACGCCCGGAGCTGCAAGGCTGCTCCCTGCCCGCCCCAGCGCAGCAGCGAGGTTTGGCACAAGGCTGCTGGGTTTTTTGGGGGGCTACGGGCTGTGGGCACCTGCAACGGGACCCGTTAGCAGCAGGGGTTGAAGCAGCCCAGCTTCCCAACAAACCGGGCAATGTAAGCTCTCAGCAGCGCAGGTTTCCAGCAGCCCCTTTTCCAGCAGGGCATCCCCTCTGCTGCTTTTGGGGTGCTGGTTAAGGAAAAAGCGTGCTCTACGAACACATCCCGGGCACCAAAAGCCTCGGCTCTGCGTGGCCGTGCCGGGTACCCTGCCCAGAAATAGCTCGCTCAGCGCGGGGACAGAGCTGGAGCCGGCGTCCCGAAAAACTGCCTCGACACAGAGAAGGTCGGGGGGAAAGAGGAGCTGGACGTTCCTCGAGCAAACCGTTTGATTTAACCAGTGACCAGCACATCAGCAAGTCTTCCGAACGCACAGAGCGGTGATCAGAGGGCGTTAGGGACAACGCCGGGTGCAGAAGTGACCCATTCCAGCTCAGGACCCACCTGGCTCTGGGGATGGAAAGGGAACTCCAGCACCCGACAGCAATTCGAGTTGTTCCTGCTTCCCGGCTGAATCTCAGGTCAATGCAGGTGCCTTCACCCGTTTGCGTTTTTAAGTCCTTCCTTTCATTCAGCAGCTAACGCCTAAGTCCATTTTTTCATTTCCCTTTCGCCTCCGGCGGTTTCTCCCGAGGATGGCCCAGCAAAGCCATCCAGTTCTCCGAGCCTTTGAAACGAGACGCTTGCAAAACGCGCCATAGCCGGGGCGTGCCCAAAACACGCGCTGTGGAAAAATCTGTTGGGGTAGTGCCAGTCGAGCAAGGAAAACATTTTTCCCCCCAGCTGGAAGCCGAGCGCAGCGCCGCTGCCGAGCGAGCGCAACCAGAACGTATCTGCTGGAACGGAGAACAAAGGAGGGGGGGGGAAGGCAACGTTACTGCATAATGAAAACCAAAATCTTGCGGGGAGAAAAGCACGTCTGCGAAGAGCACCTTTCCAGGCTCTTTCAGGGAGCCCACGTTCGCCGTTCCTCCGCTTCTTGTATCAGGCAGAGTCACTTCGCAGCTTGCATCGGCATCAGCAGGAACAAAAACGCGGCTCTGAGCCGCGGCCGCTCACAGATGCCGGGGTAACAACACGTTTTTCCCTATCCCCCAGACCGGCGTGTTGGGCTTCAGTTTCAGGAGATCACTTCTAAGCCCCTTTCCTTGCTAAAATGCTAACTGCAATTCCGTGGGAGACTGCGGGGAAGCAGGCAAGTCACCGCACCCGTCCCGAAATGCCGGTTCACAAACGTCTGTCTGCTATTTGGATGCTGTGACAAACTTTTCCCAACGAAAAGGAAAGTGAATATTTACCCAAAGCATCACCCACCAGTCCTAAAATACCTGAGCGAGAGCCCGTTCCTCCTGGCTGCCCCACTGGGGCAGGGCTGGAAGGACAAGGTGTGACCTCCAGACCCCAAATCGTTCCCAGCCCTCCACGTTACCCTTCAAACACAAGCCCTAAAGCCTAAAAACAGGCAAAGATGCGACCCAGCAAGGGGAAAAGAGCCGAAGGAGACGGGTGACGCGCACCCACCCAGCAAACCCAGGGCGAGCACCCATGGGAGAGGCAGACGAGGGTTTGTAGGGCAGGCAGTGGCAGCACAACCTCTGGAGGAAGCAGCTCTGTCAGCACTCAGCCACCTGCATCCGAACGTTTTCCTGGATCCGAACGTTTTCCTGCAGCACAGCACCACCGCCCATCGCTGGGGTGACCCAGCACCCTCCTGGTTGGGACCCCTCTGACACAACCGCGACTTCAGCTCGGAGAGATGGATTTAACCAAACTCGCTGTAGGGTGAAAGCCGACACGACTTTAACAGAGCTCTGCGGACGGCAAGGTGAGTAGCTGGTAGGACACCCAACCTCCCGTGCTTACTCCAGGGAGGTCTGCACGGGGACCAGGCTCGAACAAAACCCCGGAGCAGCTCCCCGGGCATCCCCTGCACGCCGTGCTCTGACCGTGTTTCCAGCCGCAGTAGCAGACTCCTTTTCCTTAAGATCTTTTCCAAGCAGCGTTCTCGTTTGCCCTCTTTTCTTAAAGAAAGAGACTCGCACGGTGTCCTACTTACTGAGGATACCTGATTAAGCGTTTTCCAACAACGAGCTGCTCCCTGCTCTTCTGCTTTCACACACGCTCAGGATTTGCCCTTCCGCTCCCTTCCCGAGCGAAAGACGTTGGAGGGGCATCACCCTCGAGCAGCAGCAGGCGGGTCACAAGCAATTCAGGTGCGATACGCACCGATGTTCGTACACTGCTGAGAGCTAGAAGGGCAGGAACTAGAAGGTCAGGTACCTACACACACGATGAAGTCAAGAACAAGAAAAACGCTACAGAAACACGAGCAGGTAACTGGAGAAAAACAAAGAGTAGAGACTTTTGTGATTGCTCTGCACAGAGCAAGCGAAACGTGTTGGAGACCAGGAGGAAAAGCGTCCTTGGGCTCTGCGGCGGGGGATCTGCCGCCTGAATTGCTGCCCCGTGAAGTCACCGACATGAGAAACGTTATTTAACAGCCCTCGAGGCTACCTTCTCACCTTCTCATTTGAAAAATAAAATCAAGGGAGAAAAATCCGAATTTCTGAATTCTAATCCCTCCCTCCACCGATGCACCAACCGCGGCTGCCCCTCGAACAACCCCTAACGCAAGCGCCGCCGGCGTTCCTCTCCAACGCGGGGCTTTGAAACCGGTGCTGACAACAGCATTTATTAGCCAAAAACCTTCATTACTACGCCAGGTCCAGCAATCCCGAGATGCAGGCGGCGTGACGCGACACGGCACAGGGAGGAGCCAGCACACAAGCTCCCAGGCTGGGGAGTGATTCACTGCAACACCGCAGTGCAGAAGGTGCTCGGATTTCCCACCAGCAAACGGGATAATTACAAAGCGCGCCGCGGCATCGCGGCCACAGGCGTTGGAACAGCCCCGACCGAAGGCACGGCACTGCCCGGCCCTCGCAGGGGGCGGCGTGAGAAGTCGGTCCCTAAAACTCGGCTTTGCCCTCAGCAGAGACTCCAGGTGAGAAATCAGAACTAAAAAAAAAAAGCCAAGTTCCCATGAAATATTTGTTACCTTTTCGGAAAGCTCCCGTGATTCTCAGGCCGAGGCCGGGGAGCAGAGGCCAACTCCCACATCACTTCCCGGCCGATGACCGCATCGCTGCTCGGCGCAGGTGGCTCATCAGCCAGAAATAGCCGTCGGCTCCTGAGGAAACCACTCCACAGCCAAAAGCAAGGCAAAGCAAGCAGCCAGACTGAGGAAGGCAGCTCCTACAGACGCATGTGAACCATTTCCCACCTTTACAGCCACCAGCACAGGGCCACAGAAATACCAGCGCTTGGGTAACTCGCTAAACCCTCGCTCGACTGCACAAACCAGAGCCAACACCCGCAGCCCTCCAGCGCCGGGCTCCAAGGCGCCTTTCCCAATCAGCAGCCCCCGATCCTATCACTCCGACAGCAGTTTGGGCCCCTTCAAAGCCCCGCGGGTTTCCAAGAGGCAGGAGGCTGCTGCCTACGGTCAAAAATCAGCGCAGGCAATAACCTGAGGGCAAACGAAGGCAGCGTGGGGGTCCTTGATCCACGTAACCTACAGCTGCGCACCAGGAGCCAACCCAGCCCGCGCGCACCTCGTTAGCCGCATGGGAGTCAAGAGCGGCTAATTAAACCAAGCCCATAGCTGGCAGGGCTTCCCAAAAAAGGTGTAACGAATACCTCCCTGCTTTGTTTATGCATTACACGCTGGCCTGGTTATCCGCTCGAATGGCAGCGCCTCCCCGGGCAGCAGGCTCGGGACGCTTCAGGAGGACCTACCACGTCCTGCCAATTCCCCTCGGAGACCGCCAAGACCAATTCCCTGAGATGCTTCAAGTCTGTCCTTGACCAGATACTGATTCTGGAATGCCACCGCGCCAGAAAAACTCAAAGGTCAGCTCTTATCTAAGCATGATGTAAACAGGTCTTTGTTTCTTTCGCATGCTTCTGCTTCAGTCCCAGAGGCGGTCAGCGACACGGCCGCTTGCTGCCAGCGCGCTACGGGACGCAGAATTGGAAGAGTCGCTCTCGCTAGGGAGCAAGAAGCCAGCAAGAAGGTCCTCGGGGGAAGGAGGGAGCAGCCAGCAACAATACATAACCACGGGAACCCGGCTGGGGGATCGGGCAGAGTTTTCACACTCCGTCTCGCTACCGGAATTATGAATTAAAATAGTTAAAGTCTTCCCAATAATAAATAAGTTCTTCAAGCTGCAAAACCCAGCCATACTTGAGCAAGCCTGCAACAAGCCTCGGCCCTTCTGCGCTTGCACAAACACGGAACAATGCCGGCCCAAGGCAGCTTCCCAGTGGAAAAGTCAGCTCTTCCCGCACCAGCTCCTGAGGTCGACTCCAGGAGTTCTGGTAACGAGCACAAGCGCGCGTTCAGCCTCAACAGCAGCAGAGCTCATGAGACCCAACGTCAAAGCGCTCACGCCAACGGGACAGTCGATGCTGGAAAGAGCCATTACCGAACACCCACAGGCATCAGCTTTAAGCCAGGCTTGGTGGGCCTGGCCTAGATGCCAGGCCGCGTACGCAGCAGCTTCCGAAACGGCGGACAACAGAAGGATCATTCTTTTTATTGGCTTTAAAAATCTTTGGCTTTTAAAGAGCGCTCGGGAGGCCGGGGAACGTGAAGGCATGACTAACATAAAGGGCAGAAAAGTCAGCACAGAATTTCACGCATCGCGTCTCTGAATGCCGCACTTCCTCTTGGGATTACGACGAGTGGCAAAGAAATTTCGCTTTGCTAGACAACACGTGAACCTACGGAAAATGTAATATTACTTTGGACAGACAATATTGTCAAGTGCCGCCTCCAGTAAGAGCTACAATACTTAGGAATTCGATTTCACTACTAATCCCAACTGAGTAAGTTCGGTGGGGTTGTAAAACAACAGTGAAGTTATTCAACTCTTTGCTACCAGCACCAGAGCACAAATCCTGTGTCCAGCCAGCACAGATCACACGCTCAGCTGCTAGCTTCGCGCTGAACTCATCTAGCATTTAATACTTCACATAAAGAAATTCATCTTACGCTAACGTCCCCCAAATAATGTGAAATTCAGCTGGAATTTAGCGCTTGAGAGCTGCAATACACGTGTTTATCAGCTCTTACCATGCGAGCACGTTTTCTGGAGGACGCTCCAAGGTACCAAGTACGCGCGCTGTCCGTGTCCACCTGCCTAGTTCAGTGAAATTTATGTCACGGTACCTGACCGGCCATAAACATGACTTTGGACAACAGGTATCAAAATGCGTTCAGCTATTTCTCCACGGCTAGCCGCGCAAACCCAGAAGAGCGCGGGTGTGCTGACAATGTCCCCAGCCAGGGAGGACCAGCGTGGCCGCGCAGAGCTTCAGCCCGAGGTTCAACCAGGATGGAACAGATCTGCTGAGGCAAGCGACATTTTACACAGCCCAAACACACAGCACGGCCTTTTAAGAGGTTTGTTCAAAGCTACTCTGATAAGCATTCCTAGGACAAACGCTTTTCTTTGGAAGAGAAGTTCCCCTTGTTCCTTGACCTGTCTCAAGACCTTTTTCCCTGATGTGGGTTTTCCTCCTCCACACACCAGGTGACAGCTAATACTTTGGCAAACAGGATCCAGTTAACGACCTATTAGCTGCTGTCATCGTCTAATGCAACTCATCACAAATAATAAGGAAATTCCCAGCAGTGACTTCCCAGAGATTAAGGAAGACGACACGCTCACTTCACACTTCCACCGCCACTCAGCCCAAATCCTGCAAGAGATTTTTTTACCCCCAGGCAGTTTAACCAAAAAAAATAAATAAAAAATAAAGGAAGAAAACATCCCCACTCTGCAGTCAGAGAAGATTCAGACTGGCCTTACTTTACATAACTGGTTGACAACAAAGATCCCCCTTGTAAAAAGACAAATATTTCATTTCAGGGGAGAGGGCCAACACATAAGCAAGACAGCGGAGAGAACTGCTTATGGTATTTCAGGTTCCTATCTGCAGCGGGCCTGAGCGGCTCCAGCCAGCCGCTATTTCCAGGACTTGCTGCTCTGAAGGAACACCGACGACTGCTGGACGCATGGAGGATTTTAACTTCAGTGCTCCATGCGCTGCCTGAACTAGGGAGTGTTCCACAGATCGCACCACGCTACTTTTAACAATTACTTCTTTGATCTAAGCCCATCAGAAGCAAAAGGCTTTCCTACGAAATCCAGATTCTCCATCGTGCCACCTCTCCCCTTGCTCTCCACCCTATGAGAGGTAAAACAAAGCATGACTGCTACTTACAGCGGTACGTGGGGTTGTTCCGGGTCTGCTTTGGTCAGTTCCTCCTCTTCAACGTCAGACTCTCCTCCCGAGCTGCTGTCAGTGACATCCGAGTCAAAGGCTTGTTCGCTGGATCTCAAGTTGGCCATACCGCTGGCCGTGAATCTCTCCAGTTCTTCCGATATCGAATCGCTCTTCAAGAAGCTGCTTAGGCCTTCTGAAGTAACTGTCTCGCTCGCAGCTTTCCTCAAAGCCGCTTCCGCTTTTCTGGTCAACATCAACTGGCTCCGATGCCTCAGGGGGTCCAGAGTTGGAAGCTTGCTCAGAGTTTTCTCCAAGAAGCCACCCAACTGCTGCTGGATGTGTCTCTCCACCTGCTTCGCCTGCACCACTTGCAAGCGTTTCTGCAGCCGGCGAGCCCGGTTCTCGATGTCCGCCTGCCGTCGCAGCAATGCCCTCGTCCTCATCTCGGAGTCGAGAGCACTGTGGTGACCGGCCAACAGAGAAGGCTTCTGCTCCTCCGACTTACCGCTCCCGAAGTCTGAGCGACCGGCAGCGCCAGGCAACCTGGGCTCTCCGCTGCCACCCTCGAGCACCCGCTGTTGCTCCATGGAATTAAGGGAAGATTTGTTTGCAGTGCTATTATTGCTAAACGGAGTCGCGTGCTCTGCATCAAGGCTTCTATGTGGAAGAGTGCAATTGGTCAACCCGGTCTTCAAATCCCCTAATTCGGAACCCCCTGCGTTATAGTCAACGCCCTGGAGGGCGGCGGCAGGAGGAGCACACTTCCCACCGTTCAGAGCACTAGAATTTTCATGGTCTGAATTGGTACTTTTGGCCAATTTCTTGGCCAAGCCGTTTACAGGCGCTTGCGGGAGAGGTGGCTGGCTATTAGTACTCATTGTTTTTAGATTCTCCAAAGTAAATTCCAACACCGGTTGCCTCCCCAGCAGATCACTTGTTTTCAAGAAGGACTGAGATAATAGAGAGTGAGATTTAAGGACTGTCTGCTTGTTGAAGACTCCTTGCAGCTTCAGAGGCTCTTTTGAAGAAACAGATGTTACATCCGAGCAGAGGTAAGAGGCCACCAGCGGCTGCAGCTTGCCCAGCTCTTCCTTCGTAGGGTTGTTTCGGAAATCTAAACTGGGATCCTCCGGAGCAATGGCTTTCCTTTTGGTGCCGTTGGCAGCCAGGAGGATGTTGTTGGCGTTGCCGTTGCTCTCGGCACTGCCAGGCGACAAGGTGGAGGACGGGGGAGCCAGCTTGAATCGGATGTGGTGAGCTTCAGCTGCTGCGTCAGTGAGAGCGGGCGCCATCGCAGCCATTCAGCACAGAGAGACGGGAAGTCCAGCCTCTCCCGGTGCCGAGGCCAGCTCCACTGCCTCCCACTGCCTCTCCTGAGGACAGCCTGCAGAAGAGAAGGAAAAGGAGAAAGTGAGGCGTTGCACTTAGATAAAACGCAATAAGACAACAGCAAGCAGAGGTATTGACTCAACGCGCCGGTAGAAGCCACGGGCGCGCCATCCTCCCTCTGCCACCATCAGCCTCGTGCCGAGCGGAGCCACCCGGGCACCAGGAGGGTCAGGGAAGAAGCAGCAGCACGCGAGCTGGCCCCGAGGATCTTCCAGAGCTGGTGCTTCTAAATACTGCCCTCATCTTGCAGGGCATCCACCGAGCACACACGCACCCTTCCAGGCCTTTGTGAAAGGTTTGGCCCTGGGTACCCACAGCCCGTTGCTCAGTGCCACCAGCTCGCCAACTTTCTCTTGAAAATCCTTTGAGAACACTTTCACTACTCCTACTGCCAATCCGGGTGTAAGAAGTGACAACGCAGAACTGGAACAGGCAACAGAGACGGGGCCCGAGGGGAAAAGGTCTCCATATGCTCCAAATCCCAGTAGCTAAAGAAACCCCGCAGTCCCGCATGGGCTGGGAACCCCATCGCTTCCCTGAAAGCGAGCCCTGGACGTCAAGGAAGCCGGTTCCCTGGTGTGCATGAAGCTGCTTTCCCAGAAGCTCATTTCCAAATAAGCCAGGTGATTTCCAGTGTTAGCCGTTTCCACTTCTCTTTCAAAAACATGGATAAAGATTAACTCGCGCGCACCATGACGGAGCACTTCCATACCGACCGTAATAGCAAGCCGCCGGCTTAACTCAACTAGATCAAACAGGAAAAATAACCAAAGGCATTTCATTCACATCTACTGCAGCCTTATTTCCCCCCCCCAGATGTCAAGTTTCTAATAATTTACCTACTTTCTTCGCCATTAAGCGTCAGCAATTTTAATGCCTTTTTTTGTTCGAACTGGCTTCGCAGCCCGCAGGACAGGCTGTGCTAACAGCACAAGTTGCTTTACCCTCCTTGTGCCGCAGAAGTTGTGCCGTTCCTTCGCTATTTCAGTGTCAAGTTAATAATACGAAATCGCCCTGATGTCTTGCCTGATATGCCAATCCTCTCATTTCACATACATTTGCATAAGCTTGTTGTAGCTGTTCATTAACACACCCCAATGACCAAATTAATATACCATTAGATAGTCCTCGCTTATCCTCTAACAAGCTGGAAGATGTTGAACGAGCAAAATTCAGCGGGCAGTTTTGTTTGGGCCTCGTTCTGCCGCGCCGAGGCTGCTCCCCGGTGTCAGACCGAGCACCTAAGGCAGCCCACAGAACCGCGTTTAATTCCCACTCGGGTCTGCTCTCAGAGCTCTGCCCTCCTCCTCGTGGACCTTCAAGGTCTCAGAGACGAACATCTCAACTTCCTTCTCCAACTGGGAATCGATTGGGGTGCTCAGGTCAGACCAGGAGCAACCCGAGAGCAACCCCAGCTCTCCCCCATGCAGGTTGGGGCTCTACTTCCCAAAAACAGAGCACCAGTAGGTGCTGGTTTCTGGCAGCACGCGAGACCAGTAGAGATGAAACCTTTTCCCATCGTATCAGTAAGATTCTCACCAGGTCCACAAGTCAGACCTCCTCCAGACCCGCTCACGTTTGCCCAGCCCACAGAAAGGTGGCCCAGAGGAAGCCAACAGGGGAAAAGGACACACTCATGGGGGAACCCATTAAAAAACAAGCACAGAGCTACCAGGGATGAGTTCAGACTTCAGAAGTCCCCTGATGACAGAACTTCGCCTCTTTTGTCATCAACTACACTTTGTCCTCGCTGAAAAGAAAGTACGCTGCACGCCTAAAAATTTAATGCACATCACACTGAAAATAGTTTTCAAGTCATCATTTGGGTCCATAAATAACGACGATGACTCTTCGGGGCAGAAACAAAAAAAAAGGAACCTGCAGGGAACTTTCCACTTGTGGCTAAGATGCCCTTGGGAGAGGAGGGAGGAAGAGTGCCAGAATAAAGGACTTCCCCCGCTCCAGCCCTCTACCAAGACCTCCAACCAGACGCCTACACCGGGAGGGACTGCTCCTAAAGAGCAGCCGCCACTTCTGCAGGGTCACGCTGGCCTGCCTTGCAAAGGGAGGCTCTGATCAGTGCTCTTCACCGTGACTGCCACCGTAACATCACGAGGCCGTGAGAGCAGCTCTGTGAACACCCTCGCCGCGAAAGAGCAGAAAAATCCACGCCCGGTGCGGAGCGCAATGATTCACCGTGAACACGGCTGCGCTGCAGCCATTTAAGTTTACCGAGGCTGAAAAGCGTTTCAGAGTAAATCTGTAGGTCATCAACTTCAGTTAAATTAAGAGAAGTAGAAAACGGAAGCAAAACTTTCATACCGCCTCTTCCTCCAGGTTAGCAAACTGGCTTTAAAGAGAAAACCCTCCCAAGCCAGAGCAACCCTCCCTGCCTTCGCTTTTAGGTGGGTGGACAACATTTAAGCACTTCCAAAGCCCCGAAAGACACCCTTAAGAGTAAGGCTTTGTTCTGGTAGCTTGAAGATGACCTCCAAAAGTACTGGGTGTATGGCTTTTTATTTCAGTCCTTAAAAACTGTGTGCCAGACAGCGCTGGTTTCCCTAACACTGAATTAGATCTCTGCTGCTCTGAACAGCCTTGGGAAGAAGCGCTAAGGAACGTTTGTGAGCGTGCTTCCCCCTCGGCTCTGTTCGTAGGCTTTGCTTGTTATTAAAGCCCCAACAACATCTCTAACTCCTTCCTAGGAGAGAGGGAGGAGAGGGCAGTAGGCACCTCTGAGGTGAGCGTGGGGACGAGGAGCAGACGTCACGGACACATGGAGACAGCCTGAGGAACTCTCAGTGGGTCTGGGAGCATTCTGGCAGTAATTCTCAGAACTACCCTCCCCACTGGCCTGAACCTTATTTGCCCCTGGGATTCAAACCGTGCTGCAAAGTTCTCCCTGAGCTGCTATCACCCACCAACATCATCAGATCGACGCCAGTACCCACAGGTCCCTTTTTTTGGCATTCCTCTGCCAAGGGCCTGTGACTCCAAGTGCTGGAGCAGACAAGCACATGACCCTCAGGAGAAGCCAGCTCCAAGTCCTGTTGTGGACACTGGAGATCACCACAACGAGCCTGCAGCAGCACAAACTCCAAACCTGCCCTCAGCAGCCACAGCACGACCCTCATGCATGCCTGGGTCCGGATTTTGCTTCAAAACACCCAAAGGAGCATCTTCTGGAAGGGCAACAGCCAGCCTGAAACCAGTGCTCCGAATCCATAAGCACTTCCTTGATTTTTTACTTCAAAACTAGAGCACTGGCAAAGCAGTTAGCGTTAATTAACAGAGGAAAGATGAAAGGCTGTAGCAGTTAAAAACAGGGTAACCGTAGCTCGCCCAGCTTCCCTCGCTTCCTGAGGAGTGCGAGCAAGGCCACCAAGGGAGGAAAGTCACTGGGCCGACTCGGTCAGGTGGCTTCAGCCAGAGTTCCACGTGAACTACGCTCGCATTCAAATTCTTACCCGCCTTTCAAAATCAGAGCAAAGGGAAAAGCGTCAGTAAGGCCAAGGAAACGATGGGAGGTTAGGAGAAGCACAAGGACGGCGTCCAGTCACGCTACCCTCCGCAGCGGCAGTCGGGTCACAACGCCCCTGAAAACGGTCTTCCTTCAGCACGCTGACTTATCCAGGACCATCTGGTTTTGAAACTCAATTTTAGAACCAGTCCTTGAAAGGAGAACTGGCTTTCCAAGCACACGAGTTTGTGCAACGCCTCACAATATAAGCCCGAAACGGACGCGCTGAGTTTTTGTTCTCTGAAAAGTTGTGACAGGAGTTTCGGGAGGGGGGGGAGAAACCAAGCACCTGTGCTCGCAGGAAGGTTCACGAGGAGAACCGGAGGGCGCCAAGCACCGGGGGCCTTGCCACCCATCTGCCCCCAGGCCTGGACACCCCACACAGACCACCAGCCCCACCGGCGGTCTGCCACCTGGCACCGCTCACACCCACCTTCCGTAGGGCTGAATTCCCCGGACTGCCATTTAAACCCTCACACAGAGGGAATTTCACACACAGATATCACCGTTTCATTTCATCACACGCCAAACCAGGCCGGGGCTGCTCTGTGAGGACTTCGAGGCCCCCTCGCTCCCCCAGATCTCCTCCCGCAAGACTCCCATCCAAACCCGCTTCAGGACATGCCCTTTTCCTACTCCTCGTGCTAGAAACGGAGACAGAAGAGGTTACGGGTACCCACACAGAGTCGAGCTCGATGCGTGCACGAAGGGCCAACAAGGCATCAAAGTCTCCCCGTGCCTGGCTCTGTGACCACCCCTGACCCCCCCAGCTTCGGCTCCACGTCCTGGCAGTGGGGGCCGCACAGGGGGGCTCAGCACCTCACACCGGGTGCTGAGGGAGGGTCCCTTCGAGCCAAAGGCCAAGAAACCCTGAAGGAAGCGAGCACCAGGCCAGCTCCCACTTCCCCCCTCGCCTCCTCCACGCCCAGGCAGCTCCTCTGCCCGCGGGGTCAAAATCAGCTTTCAGAAGAAATTTTGTGAGAATTAAAACCCTTTATACCTCATTCTGCGGCCGAAAGGCTGCATCCGAGCTCCTGACCTCACAGAGCAACTTAAAGTACAGGTACTCAACACAAAGCCAACACCCTGAGCCTAGAAACACTCCCTGCATCCACAACGTGCATCTACCAGAAGTCATATACAATATTCATAACAGATCCTCTACATGCCTTTCCTATCACCCTTCAACGTTTTATAGTTGTCAGACAGATGTTTACCAATTTAGGGAGAGATTTACAGAAGTAACTCTCAAAGCTTTAATTAAGAAAACGTGAGAGGCAAGTACAGGACGATGAAGTTATCGATAAGCCAGTGGTCACGTGCAGTTTGGCAGCCAGTGCACTTATAATGACCTACATTTGGGAAACAGGCCCTTTTTCCTCTTTTCTTTTTTTACAGAAAGAATTAAAAAGGTTAAGAACATACTTAAGAACTGCAGATTTTTAAAATATATCCCTAAGAATCTTCTGCGTATATTAACACAACAGCCTGGCTGCTAGTCACTCAGGGATAAATAACTATTTTAATATTAAGAACTTCCCAGGGAATTGTAGTTCTGCTCTAGAGCAAAGAAGAATTACTAAGCTCCAATTTTATAGCCTTTGTTTCCAATCCGAAGCCCTCAAGATTAAAACAGAAGCTGGTCCACAGAAGTGGCAGGGTCTTTGCTCGACCGGCAACCTGAGTTCTCCTTCTTCAAGTGCAATTTTCTGTTAGGTCTGAGTCCTTACCGGATATAAACAAAACTCCCCGTGCTTTGCATAATTTAAGGTAGAGGGGTTCTTATCAATAAGATGTCAGAAAAAAAAGTCCACAAAGCCAGATTAACCGTCATCTCCCTAATCAAAAGTATGGAAAGTCAGATAATTTTAAGCAAGAATGACTTCACCGGGTAAACGAAGCATCTGGAGATAAAAATACCCATTGCTTTTACGTTACTCTTCAGAGCAAAGTTGTTTTCTACAGTCAAATATAAAGCGGTGTGGTTTAAAAAACAACAGTGGGGCATTTGCAGAAAGCAGCAGTCTGACAGAGCACTAACAAAGACAAAAAACAAGCTTTAATTATTAAATCCAGGTCTCCCCCCTCATCCAGTATCAGAGAGATTTTGTTTTTCTTTCGCATAATCTGGGCAAGTTGCCCAGGAAATATGAAAACCTGAACTCAGGACTCAGAGAGCAAGTTAAACAAAAAACAGAATTGCCTCTTCAGTTTAAAGACACATTTCCCTTCAGGAGGTGCTGTTACATCCACCTCTGTGCAAAAGCATACAAGGATTTTTTACCAAAACTTAAAACCCTTGCCTGTAAACGGTACCACCTTGATCCTTCGAGCTTTAAACGCTGTGTACGGCCCGTCACTAGAAGCCTCGTGTTAACTGGTCTCCAACACGAAGCAACAGGCCGGGGGAGCGGAATTAAGCATCCCCAACCACTCGATCCCTGCCCAATCTGGCGGGCCAGCCTCCAGCTGAGTTTAAATACCTTATTTTGAATGGAGTTCATGAGAGCTCTCCCGGATGCGTTTGCTCAGCTAACTGCAGATCTCAGCTTTTATTGCTCCTCAGATCTCACAGCACAGAGAACAAATCCACCAGGACTGCCATGGCAGCAGCTGAAGCCAAGATGACACGAACTCCAGAACAGAGATGCTCACCAAACGGAAGGTGATGCTCAATCACACAGCACAGGTCCCTTCTACGGGCCACGATTACAGCCTGAACTCGCTTTGCTGTTTCTCATTCAGCGTAAGGCAACTCGATGGTACCCTTCCCATCGTCTGCTGTCACTGCAGACCTCAACAGGAAGTTATGAAGACTTCAGAGAAAAGAATCGTGAGGTCTGACAGAGCTGAAAATGACAAGTCTTTAAGGTCCATCTTCTGTTAACAACTCCAAGGTCCCAAAATCCAAAAAAAGCTCTCCATATCACACCAGATTATCTCAATTAAAAATTTTTAATAGTTTTTTTTTTTTTAAACGCTTGGCTCTCCACTAAAAAAAAGTTTGCAGCGAAAGCTTAAGTAACAGACGAAGATGTGGCCTGTTGAGGCTGACAGCTACTCCCATTTCCTCTCTTCAGATGCAATTGTTATCCTTTTTCCTTGCTCTATTAGATAAACAGCACAGCTCCACCACTAAATTCAGACAGCGTGCTCTCAAAACTCTATCCCCTGGAATTAAGTCTCCATGCCTATTAGCATTTCCCATTTTGCTGCGGTTATCTGGCAACAAGAGTTGAAAATATGGGGTTGGGGGGGGGACACCAACTTATTTTGCTTATTTTCTAACTTTCTCTGAAACCTGAGCAGTAACTTATCCACAGCCCTGTTCCAAAAGCAGTGGTCTGAGCTCAGGCTGGGAAGGACACGCGCGGGGTTTAATGGAATTGTGTTTACAATTCCAATTAAGTTGTATAATTTTTACGCAATTTTACAATCGTGCAAGAAGTCCCGCAGCACCAGGCCTCTCGCAGATTTGAGCACGACAACTCTGTGCCCAGTGAGAAGAAACAGAAAGCCTTTCTTCCAGCTTCAATTATTTGGTAGAGAAAGCTGCATCCTTGCAGATGCGGCTAACCCGCTACTCACAGGGCAGGAAAGGATTCTCAAAGCAAGCGGCATTGCGGAGCAGTCTCTGCTTGTCATCCCAGACAGACATTGTATTCCTGGAAGTTTTGAGCTGGGACGTGGTATTTATAACATGCAGCAGCAGAAATGGTGCTTCTCCGATCACCTGCCATTCCGGCTGTCCCGATACCAAGCAGCTCCTTGTAACCAAACTACAGCCGCTCCCAACAGGCGTGCAGAAGTCCCACGTTACTGGGTCTCAGCGCTACGTGATCCAACTGAGCCGCTTCCACCAAATTCAATTCCCATTTTTGCTTAAGCTGGCCCACCTGCTTCCCGCACAGCCCAGTGAAAAGCCAACGAGAAAGACAAAATCAGCTGCTGATAAATGGGGACAGGCAGGGATATCACCGACTTACACTGACCAAAAAAAAAAAAAAAAAGTAGTTCCAGAGAAATATGAAGACCCTCCCATCGGAAGAGGAAAAATAGATGAAGTTTTGTGGGCGGGGTGGGGGGCACCGTGCTGCTCGTCCTTCCTCCCATCCCAAAGCTTTCCCCCTGCCCTCCGGCCGTGTCTTCACCCCGCTGTAGGTTTGGTCCTCCCCTGCCTGGAAAAGCCTTTTGAGGCTCCTGAGGACACGCACCGCTCGCTGCCTGAGCGGAGGGAGGGTGGAGTGCTGAAACTCCAGAGACATTCTTTGTTCCGAGCGTTCATTAGATAATGGCAGTTGCGCTCTCACACACGCACAAAAAAAAAAAAAAACAGTTATAAACAGGGCAAAAGGAAGTGACTTTGGTCGAAGAGCTGCTCAGCTTTCCCCCCTGCTTTTTGTGATGTCAAAATTGCACCAGCTCTCCAGTTACCGAATGAGCTCCGAGGGCGGAGGAGGCTCGAATTCGGCATTACAAAAAATATATATAAAAAAAAAAAACAACACAAAACGCAAGGAATCAGCCCAGCCGCATCTGCCTGGTCATCCGCCGCTTTATCAATTCCGGAGAGGGAACACAAGCCATCCCCCGTTGCTACACGCTATCGCAGCCGGGTCCCGCGCCGAGCTGTCCCCGCAGCTACCACGCCGAGCCCTCGGTGGCCGTGCCACCCTGGCAGTGCGCTGGCGGAGCAACACCCGGCCCTCCCGCGCCAAAAGCACGCCGAGCCCCGACGGTGGCCGGCAGCGGACAGCCGGAACCGCGCGCGGGGCTTTCCCTACCTCCTCTGGCCCCTCTCTGTCTCCCCCCTGGTTAATTGAGGGTTCTTAATTAAAGAAAGAACCTCGGCTCGAAGCCATTCCGCCGCGCCGCTCTTACCCGCGCGCCGGCGAGTGTTCGGGGAGGAGGAAGAGGCTGAAGCAGGGGGAGAGAACCGGAGGTTCCTCCATGAAAACAAAGGCTATAAAAAGGACAAATGTGGTTTAAAGGGAAGACGCTTCCCACGTTCCGGACGGGCCGCCAGGGGCTCGAAACGCCCCGGAGGAACCCCCCGGAGCGATCCGGGGGTCCCCCCCCCCACCTCCGGCAGCGGGACCCCCCTCGAGTCCTCGGCGGCGCCCAGCAGCGGGGCTTTTACCTCGCCTTATTTTTAGAGGCACAAATCACACCGCACGCAACACATGACATGATGTAACCGCCAACACCGAAACGGCCCAAAGCAGCGCCAAACGTACCGGTCAGCCCCAACAAATAATGAAAAAAAAACAACCTGCAGTTCCTCCCAGAGCCCGAGCGGTTTTGATGGAAAACTACAGTTTTGTCATCCGAGTGCATTTTACATAACAGGCGGCGTAGAGCCCGCGCTCTGATCCACCTGTACACAAATTTAATTAGCAGGGCGATCGCAGCTCGGTTTGGGAGATTTTTTTTTTTTTCTTATTTTTTTTTTTTTTAGGAAAAATCCCCAGTTTTTCAGTCATTTCGCCCGCCGTGTTTTGCCTTTTCCAAGCCCTTCGCTGCCGGCCCGAAAGGAGGGGAATTTCTCCGTAATCACGCACCGGGAGATGTTAATCCCGTGATGAAAGTAAACAGCCGTGCCGGTCACCGAGAGCCGTTCTGGAGAGCCGAGCCCTCCGGTTCGGAGAAAAATCCCTTTGGGGTTTGGCAGCGTCGGGAATGGGGGGGTGGAAAAAGAGAAAAAATAAATAAAAAAAGAGAAAAAAAAAAAAAAAAAAAAAAAGAAAGAAGCAGCCGGAAAGTAAATACAGGAAAATGGCTTAGCAGATCAAACCCAGATGAAAAACGACGCTATTGTACGGCCCGGGAGCAGGGGCAGGAGCCCGTGACACAGCCCCGGCCCCGCTGACAGCCCCGGAGCCCCCCCAGGGCCGGTGGGAGCCCCCCCCCCGGGGCTCCTTTTCCACGCGGGGCCGGGGCGAGCGTGCCCGCGTGTTGCAAGCTGGAGGTTATGCAATTTCCCCA